>UBIG03000079.1:0-68610 GCA_900464855.2 Musa schizocarpa
CGCCTGCTCTTTGCTCACACTTCTTAAGCACTTGAAGTGTTTGCACTCTTTGCGTTAAGTTAGCTACTGTGATTCACCTTCTCAATGCCATCGAAATTCTGGAATGTAGGAAGTTTTTATCCCAACTTGGAGTAATTCTCTAATAGATTTGGTCGCCTCTGGGATTGTACCATCTTCTCCATCAACCCTGCCGCCTACTCCTCTGAGTAGCGAAGGTACAGCACCGTGTACTACCTACTTCGTTCCTTGGTCGTGCACTCTTGCATGACCCAAAGTCCTTCACTTTCGGGTATCTTGATGAGAAACTCATTGACAACGATCTTACAATGTTCATTGGCCTCTGCCCTTCAGCCTTTCAACCGGTACTTGAGTTTGCCTCAGATGCTCCACCTCCTGGTCCCTTTCATGACAAGCTCTCCCTCCATGAGAGCAAGGGATCAATGATTTTCATGAAAGTCCCCTTTGGGGTACCATTATGTTGCCATGCCCATGGCACTACTATCTATCCGTCCTCAGATTCGCATCACTTTTCTTCATAATCGTAGATATGCCTCGTGGTACTCCTCCAGTCCACCTACATTCTAATTGATGCTTGATTTTTGGGTAGTTAAGTCCCTCTGGACTCGCTGTCGCTTCCCGCCCCTTTTGACCCCCCTGCTTCAACACCTCAGATTCTCCAAGCGGCTCCTTTGGTCGATGGAAAGACGGAGAACTCCCATGCACGGCCTCCGCCATCATATTGTAGGGTTTGCACCGATTCTGTTTCTCCTTAGCTTCCTTGGTAGTAATGTTTGCTTACTCGACCTTGTCCTCTAACTTGTCGGGCTCCCTTGCTTAATATGAGAGCTAGGGAGCAGATCCAACTCTCCACCGCTTCGATCATATCGGCTGTATGATCAAGTCCCTCCCGTAGGACTCCACGGGTACTTGCATTCGAACTTTTCCCTTAGTGGAACACAACCCCCATATGTCGATGACCAAGGCTTTCATCCGATGCAAAATTCGATGCACGCATACGAAGACCCACCTCTACGGTACAAATGGCCTTCACCTTGAATCCATAGCCCCTTCTTGCCGATCTGTTGTTCACCAAGTGGAGCTTCAAGAGGCTTCCGATCATACCTCCCAGATGATCTAGTCCCTCACGGGCTAGATTGTGTGTATCGATTGCCATTTAACTGTTCCACCACTATCCGCTGCACTATATAAGCCTCCGGTGACATCTCCATTGCATTCTGATCCTTGTGGGATAAACTTGAATTGTGTTCCCCTCCATGTGTGGCCTCGCCAATACATCGCAGGGTCTCTTACACCTTCGATTTTGTTAGGCTCCTTTGGCAACCCATCGACCTACATCCACCCACTCTTGGGTCACACCTAGATGAAGCACCGCATTTAGGACAGTCCGTCGTCAGATAGTAGCTCCCAAGTCCCTCGACTTTCACTGTAATTAGTGCACCATTGTCGGATCCTGTGTTTTACCCCTACCAACACAATCTTTCATCAGGTAACACTTCCTTTTTATAGCAACTTGAATGGCAACACTGTGACATATTCTTCAAGAGTACCCGCCCCCTCATCCTCTTGCCCCATGCTAAGGCCTTCTTTGAACCCAACTGCCGCCTCCATGAAATTGAGTCGCCTTAGTTCCTCCATCAAATGCTCCTCCAGAGATAAAGTGCATGTACTCATAAGCCCTCTGCCTCTTTGGCACCATGCAAGATGAGCTCCCTTTGTCAGTAATGAATGACCCATGGAACAACATGATCCCCGCTCTTGCCTCTCAGAAGAGTTCATGTCCCTGACCTCCGTCTAAGGAAAGTACTATGCTCTCCGCTCCATGTTCCATCTTCTATCTTTTGGCTCCTTCATGCTGCTTGGGTACTTCGCTAAGTTACACCCAAGTTGTTCCGCTCCTCGCTTTTTTGCATTGAGTTGATGGTGGCCCTGGCCACCATTCCACGGTCAGCCCTCCCTTGAGTCTCGATCTCTATATCGACTCAAGTGTGCCTTCATTTGTGTTGCTTTGGGTCGCCCCCCACTTGATCTCTAATGCATCCACCAATGCATCTCTCAAGTGAGATCATCATACGACTCCTCGCCGATTTCTCAATCCATTGAGCTTCGTGGAGTTGTTGTTTGTTGAGGTACTCCTCCTCAACTCAGGAGGTCCGTCCCACATGATTCTCCTCTAGAGAGCCAGGACTTATCCCTCCCGGATAACTCATCCCATTGGAGCAACATCTCTCTTTGTTTAGGAGACCACCATCCCCTTGGACTACTCCGATCTGTTGAACAAACGTGCATTGTTCTGCCTCCCTGAAAAACACACTTGCTAGATTGCGACTCCACGCCAATACAGCCCCCCTTTGCACCCCTCAAGGCCTAAAAAACATGCTGAACTAGTTGCACCCTTCACCTCCCTCCGGACGTATCCTTCACATGCCAAGAGAAAGTTTCAATGCTCCATTGCGGCCGAAGTTTCGATCGTCTTGGGATGGCCATGAACATTCCATCATCCGCATACAAGCCCATGCATAAGTACCAAATTCTTCTGCCTAGCAATTCCCTCACCTCCGTGAGTTTTTGATAACTCTTTTTTTCGTCGTTGAGCAACTCATTCCACCTTTGATGGTCTCATCCTTTACCAAGCTACCGCTTGCCTTGAGCACCATCAAGTATGGTTGTTAACGTTGAGTCAGAGCTCAAACTCAACCATCCCAACCTTTGTGCGCCGCATTCTTCCAAGCTTAATGCGTTTCATGGTGCCTCTTTGCGAAGGGTTGACCATTCCTCCAACGCAATCTCGGATATTCGTTCCTCCGGCGACTCCTTTTCCCCTATATCTCCATGCCCGCTTTTCCCCAAACGGTCATGAGTGTGCTGACTGCGCCTCAACGCAGCCCTTAGGTCCCCCCCGTTTGCATGCTAAGTGTTTCTATGAGTGCTTTGTCCCGCCTCGATACCATCGGTCACGGACTTAGCTGATTTTGCTAAATTAAGTCGGCGCACCACCTCGTGGTCAAAGTCCGTCCAAAGGTCAGCCTCCCCAAAGCCTCCCATGGTCCCTTAGGACCCACAAAAGAGAGAACAAGACAGAGAAAACACCTCACTCGGGATCCACAAGCAAACATCTCCGAAAACACTTCATAGACAATGCAAATTATAAACAGACTTTACAAGCTCTGAACAGTTACGCGACAAAGGATAAAATGATCCATTATAGATCGAAAATCTCTCACACGTGTCCACATGATACAATCTATATTTACATGCCTAAAGCGGCCTCCAACCTAACTAAAATGTGACTATTAAGCCTTCGGTCGTCTCTCTACATGCTATACAAGCATGAACATACCAAAAGACACAGACATACATAAGCATTACATCAAACATCTTGTTTAGAAGTTTGTCCATGACAGAACGTCCGGACTTCCAACGAACTCTAAGTTTGTTCATGGCCCAACACAGTTCTTACATGGGCCTAGCTGGCCCCTAATTGGGTTGACCTAAATTCAATCCCAATTATGTGCTAATTACGATTCCTAAGATATATTCTAAGCTAAACAAAGTCCATAAGTCTATTCTTCTAACGAAGCCCGGCCGAACTTCCGATGATCTTTTTCTCAGAATGTTTTGGTGGGACTCGATAAGCACTTGGACTTCGACGATCTTTTTTAGCGAGTTCCGATGAGTTTCTCTAGCAAACTTGAGATTTCTGGTTGGTTCCCCTAGAACTTTTGGATGAATGTCGGGACTTCCAACGAACTCTCGAACTCTCAATGTGATTCGTCCCCGACTCTCAGTACTTCATTTTGCTTCATGCCTTGCTATCATAGTTAATCCTACACATGTAAAACAAACTTCGATCTAGATAATATCCTTGGCGCAATGTCCGCTCGTCTTGGCCCGATGCCCGAATCCATAGCCCGAAGTCTTCTGTCGATACATCGATCGATCCATTGGCCCGACATTCAATCTTTTGACATGTTCCTCCGGCCCAACATGATTTTTTCTGCTTTAATTGTCTCATCCTAATCGAAGCACCCTGCATCACTCAAAATGTAGATTAAAACATAAACACTTATTGATTGATTTCATCATCAAACTCTGAGATTCAACATAATTGACTACTACATAAGGGCATAGACGATAAGTCTAACGAGAGCTAAGCGTAAAATAATTATTTATAAAAAAATACTCTATGAAAATTTATTAAAGATATTTTTTCCTATAAACATTCCATTTACCTCTTCCATAACTCATGCTCTCTCGTGAAACTCATGTATATATATACATAGGAGAACCATTATTAGTTATATCATGTTCACTCCGTTCCCTTACATTAACAAAAACAATAGTCACTTAATACTTTTAGTCCTAGGTTGAGGATGCATTCATGGTGAAAGCTCACTCCACACCCGGCGATTAATAAGATAAATAAGTTATTATTTATCTTACAATTATTGATAAGATTAAAAAATATTATTATATGTCGGTCCATCATTCAAAATTAAAATTCTGAAAACTTATTGTTAGAAAGATTAAAATTAGATCCAAAGAGAGGTTATTAGACTATCATGAGTGCATTAATTATGTGAGAAAAAAGATAAGGGATCTGGATATTTATAAGATTTTTTATCTAAAATATCCTCAAAGCTAATCGTTAGAAGTGGTAAATTTATCATTTTTTTATTTTATTTAATTATAAAATAATCAAAATATCTTTTAAAAATTATTTATATGATTATTGAAAAGGACAAACTATCACTTGCCCCTCTATACCCCTGACGATCGAGCGGACTATTGGGGTTCAAATGATCGATCTAAATAGTTCTAAATAGTTTGTGAAAAAAATCATCGGTTCACATCTAATAGATCTAAATAGTTGCCCAAGATTAGTTTCAATTCAATTTGGAATCGATGAATTATCAAGTCGATTCTTATTCTAGTTCAATTCTGAATTGAATCGAGTTGGGATTAGGTCTGGTTCATACTCAATAAATTTAATAAATATTAATATATTATAATAATTTGTATTATTCTTTTTTCTTCTTGCCCACATTTGTGGAATTCGAAGATACCTGCAAACCAGCATTGCTTCTTTCTTTGAGCACAGCCCAAAAGAAAGTGATCCCAAGACTTGAAAACATATCCCCCCTTTAATCTCCTCCAACGTTTGGCCCAAAGCATCGAGCAGTACGTACGTGTCGTCCGCCTCCCTTGAGGACGCACATGAAGGCTGAAACTTTGGTGCAGGCAAGTGACGCTTCTCCATTGCGGTGTTGGAAGCCCAAATACGACGATGTGTCTACAGCACTCACCCAGTCTCCCGCCATGGCGTGCTGTTTTATGTCATCCTCTTAACTCATCAGTAAACGTAACGTAACAAATAGAATCTGCGACAGCCTCGCCTGAATCATCCTGACCATCTATGCCATCGATATTATACCGGATCTTGAGATTAGATCCGTCGATCTCGGGCCACATAACTATTAATCCTGGAATTAAGGATCTGCGCCGAAAGTCAACTACCATTTAGTATGGGTTCTCGTCACGCACAGTTTGACTCTGTGGGGACGTATCGCTCGACAGAGTACGCTTGGGATGTATGTGCAGAGTGTTGACATGCATTTTATGTATGTTCAAGATGGCAAAGGAGTTAAGATTAATCTTCCATTCATAATATTTGGAGGATTTAATTCATTAAAGATTTATCTTCGCATCTTATTATAGAGAATTAGGAGATCTTAATCATAAAAATGTTGATTTCTTTAGACACAAGTTATAGTTCAATATAGAGAGAATTATTATACCTAATAGGCCTTGTTTTATCTTATACTTTGTTAAAAAAAAAAAAAAAAATCCCATAACCTTGATTAATATAATAAACTTCACTTAGTTGCATATATTTATTATTAATCATCCAAAAACTTAGGGATTAAATTCAAACAGTATTCATAGAATGTTACTATCTGAAGTTTGACGGATTAACTATTCTATCAGTTCCGTTCGAACTAAATTATGGATCCAAAAGCATAAAATTGATCGATGTGAGACTAATTAAGTATTAAATTCAACCTATAACTTTCATGAACTTCCAATGGAAAATTGCAGGTTGGAACTTGTCAATTCTATCAGAATACAAAAATTTTGGTTTTTTGTCAGAACTACGATCCCGAGATTTCGGTAGGGCTCTATTTCCTATCCGATTAAGATTCACCAGGAGGACACATGTCAGACTGCAATTGGTTTAAAGTCATAACTAGTCAGTAAATCTGTGATTTATTAGAGACGACGTCATATGTAAATCTCATAGTTACAGTAATGAATGGAAAAGGTTTGACTAGTTAGAGACGAGCAGATTGATCTCGGAGGCATTTTTGCACGCTGCACTATGAGCTACGTGCGTGGTTGTCAACTCCTACGGATCTCGAGGTTTGTCGAACGGAGCAGCACTTGCCAAGGTTTTCAGCAACAGCAGACAACGTTCTCGAATCCCGGGAGAACCATGACATGGGCCGAGCGTGCGGTCCCGTCTCGTCGGTCTCTCCTTTCACCGCCGTTCTGTTCTGTCACTCTCGAGCTCATTACTCCCAGCTGGAACTGGGCTGGACACATGCAGCGGCATGACCTGCTGCTTCATGGGTACAGTCTCCATCCTCGAGAACGAAACAAGTAGCACGGCGGCACAGGTGCTGCCCTTTACATTGTGGGAATTGTTGGATGAATGCGCAGATTCGGCTCGGCCACTGCAACAACGAGGTAAATGCTTGCAACCACGCTGTATGTACACGCAGAGGGTCATTCTATAGGGGCAAGACAACGATGACAAGATCACATGAGGAAGAGAGGCCCAGTGGCCGCCCCGAGGACAGTAAGAGAGTCAAACGGCGAGCTGTTCGGCGGCCGCAGCGGCCGCGGTTGCAACAAACCCACCACGGATTACAAGAAGGGCACCAACGTTTCTTCCACGCGTTCCCTGTGATCCCCAAAAGAACACTCTACAAACACCGTCCACTTCCCCACAAGCCCTTCCCCATGCTGAAAACAACAGCAGCAGCAACGCTGTCTTCTTACTTTCTCACTTGCAAGCAAAACCACAGCTATGCCTAGTGCTTTGGGCTCTTCCACCTTTATAAAACGAGAGCGGCCTGAACCATACCTTCACACTCACTTTCTCTCTCTGTCTCTACCTTCTAAAAGCAATATTTCTCACCAAATCCTCACCAGAAAGCGATATAAGCATTCAATTCACACCCTTTATTCTTCTTTGGACAGTGCGGCAGTTGCACATACTTGTTTAGACAGTGGAGCTTCGATCGGTGCAGTGAAGATGGTGAACGGGGTTGAGTTGCATCATGGAGCGCTAAAGCGGCGGTGGGACGAGAAAGGGTGCCTGAACCACGGCGCCGCTCACTTTCACCAACGATGCGGTGACGTCGGTGCGACCGCAGCGCCTGCGCAACCTCCCTCGGCCTCCCATCGGCAGGAAGCTTTTGACTCTCTCGGCCATGGACCTCGATGCGGCGGCATCGGTCGTCCCCCTGTCACTGTCTTCCTGGAGGGCGTTCGATCTGCCATCGCGTCTGCCTCGACAAGCACACACCGCTTATGAGAGCCTAGCGAAGGCTTTGCGCCGCATTTTCGTCGATGTCGACGGGGCGATGAGCGCGGTGAGGGTGGTGGCAAAGGAGCTCCAACTCTCCAATGCCGTACCCGGTCACGTGGTGGCCTATGAGGACATGGAGGGACGACCTGCTCCTCGCAGGTGATCTAAACTGAAGTGAGTCAGCGAATCATTTGAGTTCTTTTCTGTAAACATGGTCGTGATCATTCATTCCTTTTTCGATTTTTTTCAGGGATTTTGTTCGCGTAGCCAAGAGAACTGAATCATCCCTGCAAAGGCTAGCCGTCGGAAACATCGTGGAGGGCAGTAGACGGTGGTAAAGTGTGAAGATAAACATGTATCTAATTTGTTGCAATCTTAATCTTATCAAGCAGGCTACTACTTGAATTCTAGATATGATTTATGGTTAGAATTGTAAAGGTTGGAGAGCATGAAATGATGTCTCTCACTGCTAGCTGTGGGCTTTGTGGCTGAAAGCATAGCTGTTCTACTTTTTGCTTTTCTATCTGTATAAATGTGAAATCTTTCTATATGCTTAAATCGAGGGCATAACAAGGACAGCTTGCACGTAAATATGAGATTATTTATCCTGCAACGATCCGAACCCAAAATCCTGCACATCCAACCATTAGCGAACATGTCACCCTACCCGACTACCTCGTGAACCATATATGTCCTTTGCCGCACCTGCATGCGAGATAGTTGCAAAAAGTAAAACTGGAAGGCTTTTTGTGAACGTGTTTGTCATTTTTAAACAGTAATAAACTTGAGCTTAACATACATAACAGCATGTACATGGTGAGGTTTCAGATCATTTAAAGCGTTAACGTTGATAGTTTGGCGTTTTGAGGTTGCATTAGAAATCATCTCCACAAGACAAAGTTTTAGTCCTAATGAGTATAATGAGCCTGTGTCCATTAAATGACACTAAGTGATAGACATGTTATTTGTCTTCCATTTAAGGGTTGGTGAGATGTATCTTTCTAATGTTTGGCACTGAAAACACCCCGGTTGAGTTCTATATCAGTCAAGAGACAGATTACTGCTGCTTAAAAAGGCATTTGACGCAGGAGTAGCAGCTAAACTAAATCTTTTTCAAAATAGAGGAATGAAAATATAATTACTTGAATATAATAGTAAAGAGAACTAGGTAATTATCGAACTTTGCGATTCCACAAGATGAAGGCACGACACGAAGACTCCCAGCTCTTGACTCAAGGGGAATGAACGCTCATATGAAAGTCTCGCACTTCTTGCTAGATGAACTCAATTCACTGATTCATGTTCTTATCGATCCAAGTATAATATTCTAACATCTCTTATAAGAAATACAAAAATAATTATAATTATATTAAATCAAATATATTATCTTAACATTTTAAGTTGACTTAAAAGATTATCTTATTACCTTGTTGATAATATTTTGATTGATGGACATTTTTTCTTGGATGAATTTTTTAAAACCCAAAATCTTCAATCAACATCAATCTGATTTTCTTTTTTTTTTATATTTACTTTCTTCTGATCTTTATTGAGTAATTTTGTGGATAACTTATTTTATATGATATAAAAATATTTTTTCTAAATTAAACTAATTTTATTAAAAAAAATAAATTAAATTACTCCTGCATTGGCATAACGGTGTAGTACAATACAACGACTGCAATGTAACATGAAGGTCATCAAGTTCTTGTCCTTTGAGCTGTTCATCGGTCAACTCACCAGATAAGAGAACAGTTCGTCTTCCTTTTTCATCACAATCGCCCTGTGACGATCCTAACATAGCCATGGTTATGGAATGCAACCTGATAAATCAGTCAACTGTCGAGTACCCTGACATGACCCACAACGAGTCTTCCTCCGGTAGCTGGTTTGCTGCTCTATTTCAAGGTAAACATGCATTATGTTTCGTAGATGATATGGCAGTCATGGAGTGTGCGTCAGATATTGCTCGAAGGCGAGGACTTTTTAGTACACTCTTCCAAGGAGCTCACCCAGCCTGTGGAAATCAATTATATTGATATGACAACCATGGTTTACGTTGTTTCCTTGTTGGATTTTGGATTACAATTTTAGCTTCTGTTTTCTTTTCAGTGTCGTACTTAATTAACTTTTTAATATGCAGATATCGTTATCGATATAATATGCATATATATATATGCACCAATTATATATATAATTCCGGTTCTTTATATTTAATGGGCTAATTTTTGATGGCTAAACCCACTTAATGGGCCGGTCTTTTTTGTTCCGGTTCAGGCCAGTGGTCGAACGCAAATGGATTAAAACCTAGATACAAGGGAAATCGCGCGCCCCTCGAGGCTGTGAACCCTGAAGAAGAAGGCTCGGCTCTTTTCGTCTTCTCGTTGGTGGTCCATCGATCCCAAGAAAGCTTCACGCTTCACGCTTCACGCTTTTGCACAAATGGCGGTCAGTTCCTTCCCTCTTCGTCTCCTTTAGTCCTTTCCTATCTGAAACCTGTGTAGCTTTTAGAGCCCTCGAGGTTCTCCTGATGGCATCAAAAGGTGTAGATCTATAGTTTGTTTAGTTTCTGGATTGTTCAGCGTCAAAGCAAAGACCAAAAAATACCATCATACGATGCGTCTTAGAGTGCAGGTATTATAGGACTGGTTTAGTGGATAACTAGTAGTTGTTTTAATCACCAAAAACTATTAATGTGTTGATGTTTTCCACCAATGACCATGGGAGAACATGTAGCGTATTGGTTCCAATTTTCTTTGATGATGTAGCTTGACGCAGTACAAAGGCATAACTATCCAGAAAGGGGATAGTGTTTGTTTTGTGTGTCAGGAGCTTATTTGACCACTTATTGATCTCCCAAATCTTTTCTCATGTTTGGAACTACAGTAAAAAAAAGGAATTGACGATGTGTATTCTTTTTCTCTTGTTGTTATATTTTCTTTTTGCTTGATCACCGTAATTGGGCCCTCAAGTATAAAGAAAAAAAGAAAATGACGATGATAGTTTTTATATCAACTCCAATATTCAAATGCTGGACTGAATTGTAAAGTAACAACAACATATAAGTGTATATCCACTTTGTTGTGCTCCATAGTGATATGATTTGTTTGGTTCTTGTGTGGGTTTGAAGGTGATAGGGTGGACTAATCTGATTTACGCTGTTCAGATTGTTTTATTTGATTTCTCTGCAGCATGACCCCACGAATTGAATTTCCTCCTGACAAGGAAATTTGAAACTACATGCATAATTATCAAAAGGAGTCCTCAATAGGTGCTTTGAGTGTTTGTCTAAAAACTTCTTTATTAACTGAAGTTATAAGCATCTATTAAGGAACTGATCAGGGAATCACAATTTACTATTGAAAATTATGAGTTTTATCTCATCCACACACACATTGCAGACATGTCTATGTAGATCAATAAGACCTCAAATACCTAATTTGGGATCGGCATCACCGTGGCCCACCATGTCACTGCCACCATCCACGATGTCTTTTCTAGTTTAATTGGGATGTATAGTAGATCTCAGCTTGTCTGGTAATCGTATGTGGATTGCTTTGATATCATATTTATCATGATCCATTTTTGAAAAACAGATGAGCTAATCCCTCAAAAAAAGGTACTTGTTTTGGAGGTGGGACAACAACTTAAATATCATCTAGGACATTGCAGATGCATAAGATTAGACTAATTTGTTATAAAAAAATCTGAGTAAATATGTTTTAAAAAATTTAATTTTGTATAGTTTTATTTCTTGAATCATTATCTTTGACTAAATGAGAAATCTTCTAGGTAAGGGCAAAAAAAATGTCCATGTTTGGCTACTAACCCAGCAAACACGTCACTTCTTGATCAGTAAGGTTTTTTTTGGTTTGTTTTGTAATTTTCTTATAGATCTATCAGCATGTAAGTCCTACCTAAATCATGAATTCAACCATTGCAGAAGGTTTTTTTGTACTGGTGTATTGATCATAAATTATTAGATACTGATACATACCTTCACTTCTTATTGGTTTTACCTAGGTATAAACTATAAATCACATGGGCAGTATGTACCACTTTTGTTGACACTATTGCTTTCATTGGGCTTTTAGCTAATCACTTTTAATATTTTCTGTTGCAGACTGTACCATAGTTAACCCAAAAACCTTTCTTTTGAACAATTTGACTGGGAAGCCTGTGATTGTGAAATTGAAGGGGGTAGGTGGAATACATAGGTAACTTAAATGTATGTATTACATATATCTATAATCACATAACAAATTCATATAATGATTTTGCACCATTATTGTGCTTTGAGTTCTCAAAATTGTCACTCTCATCAATCTTGAATAATTTCACTTTCTATGTTCTCCCCAGATATATCTTGTGTCATTAGATTCCTATATGAACTTGCAGGTATTGAACAGATTGATTAATTCACATCTTGAGATGGTGTCTCCTATAGCTTTCTTTTGTTTTCCTTTGGTATGGTTGACATGTACGATGGTTATGTGATGGTTGGCCTGCATCCATTTTGACTCAATTTGCTTTTTCTGTAGTTGCCAACACCGAAGAATATACATTGATGGGCAGTTTACTGAAATTGGGGATTCTGATAAGGTAACTGTTATGCATGTTTGCTGTTGGCTTTGTATCAGCAACCAATTTATGCACGTCACACAAAAAAAATATGATGAGCTAATTACATTTTTGCATCACGTCTATTATCATTGAATTGCTTTTTGCATCGTGTCTAACTCAAAAATAACAATGAACTGTACCTAACACCCAATATTATGTGTCTGCTCTACTGATTTGTATCTGAACGGTAAGTTTGCCGGTATTATTCTCCTTACTTTTTACTGTGTCGCCCATGGATTGCGATGCTTTCGCAACAATGTGATGTATTTCCGTGGAGTATCCGAAGGTGAAAGAGGATGCCGATTGATTGCCACCGTCAATTTTTTTCTTTTTGAGATGAAAGGAAAATTTAATATTATTATACTCGTGATTTAGAACATCGAGCGCATTCTGGTGTAGTGGTATCATAGTACCTCCCACGGTACTGACCGTCTTTCGATTCCCCGGATGCGCATTTTTTCAAATATAGTTTAAATTAAATTTTTTTGTTACGATCATTCCACGGTTTCGATCTTTAATCGATTAAATAAAAAAAAAAAAATACATAGAACTTATGGTACGGTGATTATATTTTTTTAATATAATATTAAGTTATCTAAAGTTCAATTTTTTATAAAGATAATTTTAGTTTGATTATAAATTTTTATAATTTTATATTTTGTATCAATTTTTTTAATATCATTGTTCTTATTATAATTATACATTTATTTTTTCAATTTTTTTTAAAAATAAATTATGGATTTTAAAATTTTAAAATTAAAAAAAAATAAAAATTAATTGTTCGAATAGGTGCGGACAATTAATAGGTTTTGGTTTCTGATTTGGAAAACCGGAACGGGATGGTATCGGAATCGAAACCGACAGTTCCGAATCCGTGTAGAACCACAATGATGACTCCAAAACCTTGTTCCAGAAACATCACGAAGTCTTCAGTGCTGCAGCTTTGATATCATTCATCGGTGCGGATATGGTGGAGGTAATTGAGTTATAAATGAAGCTGAACATATAGGTGAATTTACGTGGATCAAATGCCGAGACTTGAATGCGGCGACCTTTCTTTGAACTTGGACGAACGCCCAGAAGCGAAAGGCTTCCATCACAACCCTCCTCTCCTTGAAGCAGACGACCTCCCACTACATCTTCCATGTCCACAAGTGGGTGGAGACAAGCACCTACTCGCTTGCATTCCGTGACTTGATCCACAACGAAGGCCACATTAAAATCCTTCACAACATGCATTCAGTCGCACCGCCACATCGAAGCCACCGGCCCATTGACTATAAGACGGGGCGGTGCCAGCCCCTCCCACATTGACTGGTTCGCCATGGCCGAAGGCACTGTGCTCAAGAGAAAGCTAAAGACGGTTTGGGAGGAGAGCGTAGCTGAAGAAGATGGGTTGGAGTTGCATCACCGGCAGAAGAGGAGAGGAAGACCCAAGAAGATGACCAAGGAGGACGCGACCATGGAGAGGGGCGAGGTGACGGACAAGGAAGAGGAGTCTGATATTGATGGATCTCCTTCACGAGAAAGAGGAGCAGCGCAAGAGCACGCCAAGATGAGGTGGCATTGGCGCAAGAGTTTCACGGAGGGCAGCTATTTAGCTTCACTACAGTTCGAGTTAATTACCAGAGATTATTGTATTATGCAAGCAATAATTAGGATTGGAAAAAGATATAACCTTTAAGATAATCCTGTGTTTTCATGGCTGTTAAGTGCACCATATGAATCAAGACTAGTAATTAGAACTTAATTTTGTGCAAATTATTGCCATGCTCTAAGAGGTGCAGTGATTTCTCCCACAATTAAATAGGTCCAATTCTCGCTAAGTTTTCACACATTCCCCTTATCGGGAAAACTTGAAAAAAAGTCATCCCAACCTAAATTTCTAAATCAAATCTTCTATTATCTCGATAATTGTTATCTTGCAAAATCTTTTGTTATTTTGTCGAGTAGAATGAATGGAGAATATAGAATTTACTTTTTTTTTTCAAAGATTACCCAGGTACTTTTATTGGTGTCCTCATTTTCAAAACAGTGCAATTAGTTTATATAGTATGCATATAAACATATTTCCATTGCATAATTTGAACCTAATATCGACGCACATAAAAAAAAAAAATGTTTATACCACAACATCATCATGATAAGTTTAGGGTTATAATAACACCAAAGTATACACCATAAGAGGTCAATCATTCATATATATTTTTTTGTTCCACGAGGATAAGCTTTGAAGGTTTTTTTGGTTAATACTCCATTGGTTCCCCTGTTTTACAGTATCCAATTTAAACTGTCCAATTCTAGAAGAGAAACGAAAGAGTGTTTATGAATTTTCTTGGCATTATTTCTATTCTAGTCAAATGGACTCTTGATTACATGAGTTTATTACTGGTTGTCATCAAGAAAGAAAAAAGAAGAGAAAATGTTCCCCTTACCCCTGTAAATTGAGAGCAACAAAGAGTTTAGTTATGTAGATCATCCGGACGAACCCCTTGTGACCAGATTATAAACAACTGTGGTCTGGATAACCATCCGACTGACAGTAGAAGATAAAAAGAGACTGTATGTTAGTGCAAGAAAGCAAAAAGAAAGAAAGAGAGAATTCACGATACCGACAGCCCAATACGTGAAGAAATGAGACTGATTTGTCCCCCCGTTGATCATTCACGTGAAATCCAGAATATATATATATATATATATGTATATATATGTATATATATGTATATACATATATATACATGTATACATATATATATACTACATATATGTGCATATATATACCATATATAATAACACATATATATATATATATATATATATATATATATATACACATATATATATATACACACACACACACATATATATATATATATAAGTATCGGTGAGAAGAACAAAAACATAACAACAATAACATCTGCCAGTACTTAGATGCCATCCAGCTTTGAACGGTGTGAATGTAATTTTTTGGGCCCTCTTTCCCCCTTTCCCTAAGGGTGATGTGGCCTGTGCTTGTTTGGTTCTTTGAAAACCCTTTGGAAACTGCGCTTGCAACCATAATACTTTTGGACCTTACCAGCTTTCGATTTGACCTGAGCAAACTGCGCATTTGGAGTTTAAGTACAATACTTTGGTCGTCACGCATGCGTCAATGCAGTGGTGCCCTTGACCATCAGAAGAATGTGTTTACGAGTTCCAAGTCGGATCAGTGAGTGGTAATGTCAAGATATGTTAATGGAAGAATACAAACATTCCTAATATTATCATGTATAGGAAGGGTCAATATATTAGTAGAGTGATTTCTTTTCGAAAAATTTAGTAGACTATCGATGATGATAGATAAACGGTTTCTTCCCATTAGCCATTCTAGTATATGAATACACCATACAAAAAACACACATCAGATGTAACATAATTGATGATGAATTTAATAAGAAAGACTAACTTTTTGAGAAAATAAAAAAAAACCCTCTACAGTTCTAAGAAACCTATTATCCTTTTACCATAAATCTTTTGAATAGATGTGGGGATTTTTCCTTACAAAAAAAAAAAAGATAAAACACCAAATGATGATATTTATGGTTTTTATCTTTTGCATATCTTTTAACAAATAACACGAACATGTCTCCCTCACTCGTTGTGCCTTAATTGAGCAAAGCGTGTGATACGCCCGATGTTATGTTTGTTTATGGTCCCCTTGCTATTATGTCTACCACCACCATTTCGTGCAACATTGAAGCCATAATTTGTTTTTCTCTGATTTCTTTATTGTTTGTGGCATCCTTCATCGCGCTTGTTTTCTCCATCATTTGCAGCCTTGGCCGTCGCCCATGTTTTTTATCGTTCGTGGCATCCTCCAATCTCCCATATGACTATCATGACATTCTACGTCTTTGAGATGACAGCCACAACATTCTAAATGGGCGAAGTCTCCTAGATAGGCCATGAGATCCACGCCTTTCACAACATCTTTACCCACTGTATCACTAAGTACCATGACTAACTAAGTCTCACATACGCTCAGGATGGTAAAAACCAAGTGAGGATGCTACACTTTAAAAATATCTCCCTGTTTTACGAGCTTTAACCAAAGCATATGATGCATATGATGCAACTACTGCATCTTTCCTACACTTTTATATGTTTTAACTTTGCAACATGATCGATGTAACCTTCACAGCTAATATATCTGCCTTTGAAAGGACCAATTGAGCAAAGCATTTGAGGTATCTTTCCCACGCTTGATGCACCTTAATCCTGGAAAAAGTGTAAAAAACATGCCATTCGTTGTCAATTCATCTCCTTTGTGCTTGACGCATACTAATCGAGCAAAGCATGTGATGCACCTAACATACCCCTTTTGCTCTTAATGCATCTCATCATGTTCGACGTGTCTTACCCTAGCAAAGTATGAGATGTGTTGATATAATTCTTGTGGCCAATGTATTTTCCTATGCTCGATGCATCCTCATCTGAAAAAATATGCGACATGCTTGATATGACCTTCATCACCAAACACATCTCATACTTAATGTATCTCATTGAGCAAAAAGCACGTGACACACTTGTCACATATACTTTGGGACCAATATATGTCTTGCATTTGATGCGTCGATCGTAATAAGACGTATCCAATGCAATGCAGCCAATGCATCTCCCCCATACTTGATGGTCACGTGTTCGATGTGACCTTCACGGTTAACGTATCTCTCTGTGCTTTCGACACATTATAATACTAGATAAACTCACTTCACACTTCACCTAACTTTGTTAGTTATTCTAATCCTTTGTGTCATGTACAATGAAAAAGATGATAAAAAAAAATTAAACCTAACAATGCTTTAAGAAAGGAGATTTATTTTTTATCATTATTAGACATATATTACCAAGCCCACGCAAAGAGGATAGGGAGGAGTAGTGAATTGTATAAAAGGATTTCGATATCACAAACACATATCCTGATAGTTAAATCCCCATTATATTGTTTTGCAAGAAGCGGGATATAATACCAATATCTTCTGCCTCAACAAGTGTGATATTAGAAAAAAAATAGATTAAATCAAATTAATTATACTAAGTCGAATTGATGATCAATTTTGACCATCTCCATCCG
Source organism: Musa schizocarpa (assembly GCA_900464855.2). Taxonomy (NCBI): domain Eukaryota; kingdom Viridiplantae; phylum Streptophyta; class Magnoliopsida; order Zingiberales; family Musaceae; genus Musa; species Musa schizocarpa. The sequence continues at coordinate 17,349 of UBIG03000079.1, forward strand.
TTTAGTTCGATTATTCATATGTCTTTGTTTTATTGATTAAAGTGAATGGAGATTATGGTGTTTTTTTTTTTCCTCAAGAGACCATGTAATTTATTAGTTTCCTTATATTAAAATGAAAGTGCAATTAGTATTATAAGGCTTAGGGACAAAATCTTTAACTAAATTATGCCACAAGATAATTTTAGAGTAAAAATTAACAGAGCATGATCCTAAAATTAAACAAGGCATGAGTGATCAATCATTCGTATTATTTATCATTTTTTCAAGTTGTAGTTCTTGTGGCTAAGTTTTCTTCCAACCCCGGCCCACCATAAACATCCCGCCATTCTGAACGCGATAGTCAACGCCATAATAACGCTCTCCAAGATCATTTTAATTCCTTAAAATTCTTAGCAATCTGTTATTACCCCTGTCCATCCGTCAAGAATATATTCGTGAATTTTGCCTGATTGAGTACGCCACTGCCGCGGGCGGACTTGGTTCATCAGTTATGAGTAAACATTTTCATGCATCTGCACCAGGAACAATCTGCCATGTTATTGAAGATTTTCTTCCAATACCCAACGGGTTCCCTGTCGTTGTACAGCATCCAGTTCGAAGTGAACCGATCCTAGGATGAAAATGAAAGAAGAGAGAGTCAATGAATTATCCATTCTTAATGGACAGAGATACAGGAAGAAGAAGAAGACAACTTGTTTAATTGAATATGTAGCTCGTAAACTGACTACTAATCCCTCACCAAGAAAAAGAAAAAACAAGAGCAAATATTCAAGTCCGTGCTTCAGACGAAAGGAAGAAAATTATCCTACCTGTAAATCGTGAGCGACAAAGTGCTTTAGCGTAGACCATGCCAGGGTTATCCGTGTACTAGTTTGGACAAAAAACCCGGGCAATCCAGGTTAAAACAACCAGTCTTCTGATAACCATCTGACTAGCAGCAGAATATTGATTAAACAGTCAGGACTAATAAATATCAAAAGAGCATGCAACAAAGCAAAAAAGAAAGAAACACTCCACGTCGCGACTACTTACAGTCCAATATGTAGAATGAGCGCGGTCGTCCCCTGCAGTCCAGGATTCACCTGGAGATCCATAGGGCACGCAAGTGTCAGTGAAGAACACTCACCCAAACTGCAAAAAAAGCCACTACTTACCAGCCATCCGGCCTGCACGGTGTCAATGTAATTTTGGGCCCTCCAGCCCCTTTTGCTGGGACGATCTGGGTTTCGCTTTGTGGTTGTGGGAAACCCCAGAAAGCTGGAAAACGTCCAGATTTGTGCTTGCGCCATAATACTGGTCCCTGACCACCTGCAAATTCCACTCCAGCATACTGCACATGGAGTTGTCCCAACGTAGGACGTCAGTAAACGCATGCATCAAAGCAGTGGTGCTTTCGTTGGCCACCAGATTGAATGTGAAGGTTTTTTTTTTTTTTTTTTTTTTTTATTATGCGGTCCGATATCTATAAATAATATATACATGTTTTCTAAAAAACTACTTTGATTTTAGAATAAGTTTTTAAGTGCTCCAATACAATTTTTAGCTACCTCTTGAGCTTCTCCTCATTTTCCATTTTGCTATCTAATCTCTCCCCTCCATTTCTCTTTTTCTTGTCTCATGTTCTTTTTTTCCTTTTCAGACAACGGCTCAAAACAAGTTAGACTGTGAGAAATACAAACGAAAGGCAACATGAGAGAGAATAAGCCAAATTACAAGTTCAACTATAATCAGAAGCAGCCGATCATGATGAAAGAAATCTATGATAATCTGGCTGTTATTCTTATCTGTGTTTTTGCAGCAGTTGCATACGGGATTGTATTTGGTGTGCATACTTCCTTGTCTCATTAAATCCTCTTTCGTTGTCCGCTTGATAAGAACAGTTCTGTGGTGGACATAGCTTTGGAAGCGTTTGTTTTATTATTGATACCTTGTTTGTGTTGTCGCTGCGTTTGAAACTGTTGCATATACTATGACAACATTAGTATGCTATATTATTCCTAAATAAAGAGGGTACGAAAGACACGCAGTGGGAAAAAAAAAAAAAAAAAAGGAAACATGATCGATTTATAATCCAAATAGCAATTAATTTACTTCCCAAAGGGAGAGATTCTCATCAAGTTTCAAATGAAAAGTTTTAGGTGAACATGCAGTTGGTTTCTTTTGCGTTAACTGTTGCAACAAGAAAGTTCAAGTAGTGCATGTAGAACCAAAAGAAATTAAATTGATGGTTTTGGTAGTTTATATGCCTTACCATACAAACAAACAGATACCAACTGCTGATGCGACTGATTATAAAGTTAATACTTTTGAAACTAAATTTTGACAAAGTAGAAAAAAATTATGTATGGTTCTAGGAAGGTTAATGCATTTTTTAAAAAAAAAAAACACAAATCTTCCGTTGACCTTAATTAAGAATCGTAAAATGAAGGATGGTATTTGTGCTATTTTTACCCCAATATTATATATAAGTCAAATTTCCGAAAACACAATTTTGATACAATCATCAATTCTAGTAAAGGATTATGAATAACCTTAAGAAGCAAGAATAATGAATTCATGATGTGTTTTCATCCAATAAAATTAGTATATGTGTTTGATGCAAAACAAGAAAAAAAGATATTCATGAAGGATGATAGGGTTACCTGAAGTGTGTGATTTTTAAGCAAAGGATGATCGAAAGCTGGTTGCTTATAGATATCCACGCAATCGTAGGTAATCCCATACTATCCTATACATAAAAGAATAAAATTCCATTACTTTCTATCTTTATATCAAAAAAATTAAATTACAATTAGAAAGAAGATGTTTAAATCGCCAAAAAGGCACATTAATATGCTATCCGAAACCAAAAGCTCATCGTTTGCATCGGTTCTACACAGATTAAAAAAGCAAGGTTTACACTGGGTTAAGATGAGAACATCTCTTCGGTTACCTTTGAAAGATTTCACATAAGGCTTGTTTAGGGTTTTGAGTTCCTCTCTAACTCACTGTCGTCTTTCTTCGGTGAGATCCCATGTGTTATCTTGCTGCTGCTTGATTTCGCAGTAGAAAACATACGGCAAGGAAAAAAAGAAGAACTGACCGTCGTCTCCAATCCATGATTTTAGAGTATTGAACACAGATTTCTTGGTTGATATTCCTCTTTATGCATAATCCCCTAGCAAGTTATTGAAATATCGAGCTCAAGAAGAAAGAAATATTATAGATATGGCAGGAAACATTAGACAACAAAGAGGCTGAACAAGGATTAATACTACAATAGGGTGAAAAAGAAAATAAAATGTTACTGTAGAAATACATGATTCTCTTTCTTTGCCTTAATTAAACGCAAAATATATCAAACTATACGCTTTTCATTTTGAAACGTACGTGTATGATTTTTACAATATATTTTTGAATGAAATTTCACTGATTTGTATGAGATTTTTTTTGTTTTGGAAAAAATTAAGAAAGTTTTGACATATTTCAAAAAAATAAATAAAAAAAACAGTTTTGAGAAAAAATGATATATATATATATATATATTTAAATATGTAACTTAATTAGTTTATATTCCATAAATCTTAATTATTAACTTTATTATAAGTTCCAAGACTGTATAAAAAAAATAATCCATATTAGAATCTTCATGGTTTTGATAAACAATAGGAAATGCCAGATATATTAAAACAAAAAATTTTTTTATTTTTATTTTTCTCATTTAGCATAAAAACTTATGTTTGTATATTCTGAAGAACTTTATAATATTTGTTTTTCATCCATTGTCAAAGAATGATGAAAAGAATGATGAATTACAATGTTTTTAAAATGGTGTTACAATATTTTTTTTGCTATTGAACAAAAAAACACTATATTTGGTTCAGTAAACCAAAATACTATAACTATATTAAAAAAATATTGTAATCAGTTTGGTTTGATTTATTTCACTAGGTTTTGATGAGAGAATAATTATTTATGAGAAAAAAAGATATTTTGGGTATTTAAAAAAAAAGGTACAAGCTCTTTTTGGGATATATAAAAACATGAGGCAGAAAATTTTAAAATTTTGGGCTTTTTTTTTAAGGCAATCAACTATCAAACAATATATTTTGGCATGATGAATGTACCTGTAAATCTATAATAGGTATCAAAATATACTTTTGCATGATGAACATACCTGTAAATCTATAATAGTATATCATGCACAGAAAAAGGATTGGAACAAGAATCCTGAACTTGTTGAGCATTGGACCATGGTACAAATGTTAAGTCCATCTCAGTTGATGTAAGACACCAAGAAATTGTACGTTGTGCCTTGGAAATCCTTACCCAATAGAGGATGTTAAAGCAAAGTATGGTTGCTCAGCCCCAAGCCAAGTTACTTAGATAGATAAAGATAATGTTGGATTATAAGGGTCCAAAGAGCTCTAGATGAGCTAGTATACTTGAGAGGGCTTTTTATAAAGGGTTTGATAATCATCGATGGAGTGGGGAGTTAATTCACAAGAGTTGTTTTTGTAAATTTGTCAAATGTCACTTTGAACGTAATGAGTTAGGGAAAATCATTGAACGTTATGATTACATCATCATAGTGATCTACATGACTCATTCAAATGTTGATCTACATAGCTCATTCAAATGATGTGTCAGGTTGACAAGATGATTGAGTATCATATTTGCAATGACATGTGAGTATCATATTTGTAATGACATGTCCCTTAGGTATCTCCATGTTCAATTCTCCATATCATCTATTCAAACATCCTCCCCCCCCCAACCAAATTGTGTTTTCCTTAATAATTTGTGAATTGGTTTCTTTGTTGATGGTTGGGTGAGTCAAGGGTTTTGACCAAACACCCGCCATGTGATAGTGACCATTTGTGACCATTTTGCTGCATCATTGTTAGAGAAAGTTTCATGACAAATTTGATCATGCGTCGGGATTTGACCATGTTTGGGGATAGGAGATACATAGTTATCGAATTCAAGCACATGAAAACAAGAGACATTTTTTTATGGTTGAAATTTATCATGTTGAAGATAAAGGACTATTCATTATTATATCCAGCTATCAAACGAAGGGGATGTTTCAAAGTCAAATTTGATCGTATAAAGATAAAAGATGCTTCATGATTGAATTTATTATAAGATAAGAGATTTTATAACCAAATTTGACCATGTTGAGAATATAATGTGTTTCAGGATCAAATTCAACTATATTAGAGATGAGGGGCTTTTGTAGCCATTCTTAGCAGTGTCAAAGGTAAAGAACGCTTATTATTCGGATTCAATCACACAAAGTTATGTGATATTTTAGGCTATATTTGACCTCATGGGAGGGTGAGGGTGTTGAATCTTAGATTTTCATGATAAAATCAATTGATGAAGGTGATCTAATAAACATTTAAGTGACACAAGATTATTTCAATCACAAAGTTTATATTCACCCTCCCTCTTAGTATCGACATTTCGGCCCCTAACAGAGGCTGTACATATTTGGCTACATCATCCAACTTTTATTGTTTTCTACTACCAATTATTGACACCAGAGTTGATTTGATTCTAAGGACTTGATATAATTGACCTAATGCTTGATCTTTTATGTATCAAATTAGAGCTTTTAGATCATACATTAGTAGAATTAACAACAAAAGCTAGGGCTTATAAAGGACAAAAAATGATTGATCCTTGTAAAAAAGGGACCTTAGACCATCATTCTCTCTTTATTCCATTAAGTTTTTATAACTGACTTTTTTTTTAGAACGTGTGTGTATATGTATATATATGTATGTATATATATGTATATATATATGTATGGTATATATATGTATGTATATATATATATGTATGATATATATATATATATATATATATATGTGTATGTATATATGTATACATACAATATATTTATATATGTATACATACACATATATATATATATGTATACATATATTTATATATATATATACATATATATATATATATATGTATATGTATATGTATATATATGTATACATTATATATATTATACATTAAGACATACATATTATTACATATATATGTATATATATATGTATATATTATATATACATATATATTATAGGTTATATATATACACATGCATATATACATATGTATATATATATATATATATATGCATATACATATGTCAATGACCGCGACCAAGAAGAGGGGTGAATTAGTGCGTTGGTAAAACCTTGATGTTTCAAAAAATTTATTTCGATTTAAAATTTTCGCTTTCGATGAAAAGATCTAAAAAATGCTTTTAAACTTAAAGATGTTCAGAATGAGTGAGGGCGCTAATTTAGCAAAAAAGCACTTCAATTATATAAATAAAAAAGTAAAATAAAAATTATAAACGGATTTGAGGTGGTTCTACTATTCGACTTACGCCCCCCCTCGATTCTTCTTCGTCGGAGGCCACACCGACCTTTTCACTCATTGGCCTTCCTTCAATAAGGGCAAAGACCAACCATCCATACCTCTTTTCTTTTTTTTTTTAATAGGTTCAGAGTTAACCCTTTATAAGTTTCTCCTTCCACCCCTTTTCTCTTATACTTAACCAATACTATTCTAGGAGGGGAGTGATTTTTCACAATTAAATGCACTTTTTTTCTTTTTTTTTGTTCTCACTAAGACGCAATGCTAACCAAAGATGAGAGGGATATTTATAGGCCTCAAGGGGACTTCGCTGAAGCTAAAATCACTCCGAAGCTTTCAAGGTAATCATGCGGTTCCATCGTTTAGTATTGGTTTATACCACCACCCAAGATGCATCGACACTGGGGTAGATTATCGCATGACACACCCCTCAAGATTGTGTTTGGAGACCGAAAGCAACCCATTCGTTCCACCCTCGGCTTTGGCGCGCCACCACTGACCCACATGTTGTCACCGTGGGCTTTCACTTGGCTCAACATAACCCAAACTCAAGCCTAATCAATTCTAATTGAGTTGGGTCCAACTTCAACCCAATTACACTTTTAAACCTACTTTCAATCTAGATAATTATTATAAAGTTTAATCAATATTGTCCGCATGTCATTGGTTCATCAAGCCGCTTTTGATTCTTCTGCTTCGCTTCCCTTTCCCTCGCCTATTGCTTCAATTGCTCAGTTGACCCGACCTCGAAGAATCTTTCTTAGCATTCTCGCCTTTCTTGTTCGATGTCTAAACTTAGGCTTAAGTTTTCCTTCTATCGATATGCCGATTGATCTTCCAAATCGGCCCAATTTTTTAACATAGCTCCTCCGCCCCAACTTAGATTCTTCCCCGCTTTTAATTATCTCTTCATGATCAAGCTAGTCCTATGTTACTTCAAAACACATATATTAGATCTTAAACACTATTAATTGTTTTCATTCTAGATTCTAAGATTGGAGGGATCGAAAGTTAAGAAATCTCTCATGCCTTTGATCTTCATACACATGGTGCCTAGGAGCTTGATACCTGGGATCCATCTTGGAGCCATATAGATCCATCTTGGAAGTATAATATTTTAATCTCGCAGGCATTTCGACATTCCTACACACATGGGTTCGACCACATTGAGTCGACCAACATATCAATGACAGTAAGAATGTTCGCCAACCAAACCTCTCAATAAACGCTTCCAACGAGAAGGCTCTACCTCTAACCTACAACACTTTTGCTTATGAGAGGCAACTACTACCCTTCCTAAACGTAGATACGCCCACCTGGTATAAATGCTAATAAGGTATTAGCATCCGCCAACACCAAGCCCTCGCCCAATAGATGAACTTGAGCCACCTACTCATTCTCTCAGAGGGTGGTTCAAGAACGCCATTGGGATGTAGACACTCCCATGGCTGGTGCAAGTTATTGCCCACTCCATCTCAATTAGTCCAACAAATGATGTCGCCATTCTAAGGCATAGACAATGCCTTAACCGGTGCCCATTGTAGTCTTCCCCATTGACACGATGTTGACATCTTTCTGGATCACTCAAGGTCCAACGTAACTACTAGTCGGAAGGAGAAACCCTACTCCCTAATAGTGGAGTTCGGGCACCATCAGATCACCACTACCTCACAGCACAACTCCATACCTAATCAAGGATTTTAATGGATGGCTCTCAAGGTCCAACTACAACAAATGGGCCAATACCTAGACGAGATGCAACAAGCATTTTAGGAGTCCAAGAGGGAGACCTAATGAAACCCACTTCGGCTCGTCATCCCCATTCACTCAAAACATCCAAGAAAACCAATCCCAACCCAACCCCATCTCCCATACTAGAAGCCTTTGATGGTAGTACCAACTGTCGGAAAACATTGTCACTTTCCATGCCCGCTTGTCTCTTTATGGTACCTCTTAATGCTCGATATGCTACACATTGTCGATGATGTTGAGAGGTCTGATGTGAAAGTGGTACACTCATTTGAAACTACTTCCTCTAGATCAACCCCTTGCTCTCAGCTCACAAAATAGTTTGAACTTCTACTTTTGTGAATATACACCGAGGCCATTAGTGGCATTGTTGTTGACTCAACCAAGGAGAGAGGAAGAGAGACTCTCCAAATTTGTCACCATTCACTAATAAAATCCAAAGTGCACAAGCTCCAGTTTCATCCATCACTTATGATTCAAACTTTCATGATGGCTCGTGTCTTTGCTTTTTTTTAGTCATGGAGGAAAGGTTACTAGCAACTTATTCAAGGTCCTCAGAGGGTCAACTAATATGTAGCTATCAAGGCAATGGTCTCGAAAAGTATGAAAAAAATACCCAAAAGGCCAAGACATGAGTGACTATTATCGGCCCGACTCTCAGGTCACCACGGAAAAAAAAAAAAATGACTAACCTAAAGGCCCGAAGTCAACTCCCCTCAGATATGACTAAAACAAAAGTCTTTTTATATATAAAGCAAAAAAGCTTTAAAAGACTATCAACCAATGTAGATATCATTAGTGAGGCACAAATCAAAATCATATGTATTGTCACATCCATCACAATTATGGCTATGGTAGAGGAGAATTTGAAGATCCATCATAGTGAGAGAACTTGAAATTAGAATAACTGAGGGGAGGTCCCAAATCCACCATGGCTAAGGGAAGATTTAAAGCCCATCACATCAGGAAGACCCAAGATCTACCATGAGAGAGAAGGAACATGATATCCAATGGTGGAAAGAATATTGAAGCTCACCAGCGTAAAGATCTTAGATCATTGTGATGAAGAAGGATATAAAAATTATACAATAAAAAATGATTTAAGCTCACCACAACAAGGAGACTCGAGATCCACTATGACGGAGAAGAGACATGAAATCGCTATGATGGAAAGAAGATTTGAAGTTCGCAATGCATGGGAATGCCAGTCAGGTGTCGGAAATCCTTCAAGGGAGCTTATTACATCTCACGCAAATGGAAGAACAAAAAAAAAACATCCTAGATTTTCCATAGAAAGCTTAATCGTCAAAAAGATCTAAGACATCAAAAATAAATTCAATGAAAACTATATGTAAAAGAAAATACCTAGGGAGATCAGATATCCCTGAAATCCCTACAGATCTAGGAGAAGAAGATGAAGGAGGTTAAGCGCCCTCCCTTCTAGCTATCCACATAACAAAAAACTGATGATGCACCTCTCTCTAGGGAGAGGAGAATGTGAGGTGGCTACCAAAAGAAAACCCTCAGCCTATAGAGCTTGTCCCTCCTATTTGTTAGGGATCGAGCCATTACCAAGAGGGGGGGTGAATTAGTGCAGCTAAAGAACGATAGATTTTTTCAAATGGATACAAGTTCAAACTTCCATAATGAATGAATGCAGCCGCTGCTCAACCCCTTAAAGATTGTGTTTTAACTTTAAAGCATATGTGAAGAAGATGAAGATGAAGTTGAGTAAATACAAGGCAGCATATGAAAATGGTCATAAAAGAAAGTGTTCATAGAAAGAAAATGCAAAAAATGATATAGTGGTTCTACCATCATCACCCACATCTACTGCAAGCTTTTCCAAGAGCCTCCCAACTTCCACTAGCAAACTTTTATAGGGGAAGGACCAAATACCCCTCTTAACCCCTTTTTTTATAAGAGGTTCAACACTCTACAAGTTTTCACAAAGAGAAGGAAACGAGGTGAACACTTACAAATGAAGAACAAGACTTTCCCCAAGACTTATTTTCAAAATCTAACTCCTCAAAGGGTCTCCTTCACCGAGAAAGGAGGGGCATTTAGATCCAAAATGAGCCAACTGCTTCCAAATTGAAATCAAATTGAAGTTCCTTGTATGGTATAGTACAAGCCGTAGGGCATGGGTTGTCGGTTGTCATTGATCGACACAAATAGGGCGAACCACCCCGCCCAAGCGATGTTACCGTCTGCTCGAGATGTCGCCGGTGTTACGTCAAAGACATATCATCTTCTTCGCTTAACAAAAAACTTCAATCCAAATCGGTGTCCCAAACAAGGCCTAATGGGCCCATATTTAAGTTAAAGGATTAACACCTAATCCTAATCCAAATTAATAAAATAACTACGAAATTAAAGACATTCCAAGTTATTACAAAGTTCAGAAGTCAAGTCTTCTTCCCAAGTTTCTAATTTTAACTTCCTACGGTCTTCCAACCATCCTCTGAAACCATCCTGGACTCCCTAAGTTTCTGACTCCTGCACGATTTTATGGTTCCCCCTCCGACGATTTAGCAAGTTCGATCTTTTTGGCAAGCTCAACTAAAGCTCCTTCAGCAAGCTCCCACCGTTTTCGGTCGGTTCTAGCATTCAATGAATCTTCTCGCGTGACTTCCATCCATCAATCCCAATAATCCATCCACTTGACTTCAAACTTTGTTTACGCCTTCATCCCATCGAGTTATCCTGCACAAACAAACACCAAACACCCTTCGATCTAGATCGCCATTACAACACCAATCGACATTCGCCATTCGGCACGCTATCGTCGGGCCGTCTCATCTTCTTCTAAGACATCGCCTCTTTATACATTATGCTAATCACCCGTTGGTTCGCAACCCCAATATCCATTGAATCCACAATCGAGCGCCCGACGTCCAATCTTTGCCGATTCAATATCTCGACATTCAATATTCCACGTGATCCTCTCAGAACGCCAATTCCTCCAACGCTAACTGCCTAACTCGACGATAGTATACCTACATAACTTCAACACGCAGTTAAACAACAAATGCACTTCAACTAGTTTCATCATCAAAAACGGAGATTCAACACTATTTATGAGGCCCTTTGAAACCCTAATGGATTTTTTGTCCTATTGGGTATTGGATTCCATCCAATTACCTAAGCCTCTTTGGATTAGTGGGTTCTACCCAATAATCTTCTATTAGTACTATCTGGATCTCATCTCGTGATCCAATAATTCGGGGCTTAATGGATATCCAACAAGATGGGGGGGTTACGACATCTCATATTTGAACTCTACTCGTCGCAGAACACCTACCATATGCCAGAGACCCTCTAGGCTCAATATCAGTGGGTCGGAGTCATACTCGTCAACTTTTAACTCCTTTATTTCAAGGAATTATTATTCTATAATAATTCACCCAACTCATCGACATGCAGACGCATTCAGGCCACTACGCCATGCCCCATACACGATACAGTGAATCCAACTTTGGACCTATTTGTCTCACTACCATGTATCTATAGTTCCTCATCCATCTAATATCTCAGACCTATACCGCATGGTGCTATCAATGCCCATATGGTCTCCTGAGTCTTGCTATTATCGTTTTTTTTCTCAAGAATCTTTTCTCTTAATCCGAATAACTTGGCCATGATTGTTCGAGCAAGAACACATGAGATATTTTCTTATGATACCAAGAGTTTTATGATCTCTATTGACACTCAATACTTTTTCAGAGGTGGCTACCACTCTTAATAACCTGCCAGTTATACTAGATCTGGAACTTTCCAAACCTATAAGTCCTAAAGATCAAAGAGTGGGAGTACCATACAAAGACATCCTCGTGTCTCAAGTTCATGACTAGATATTATTACGGGACTACGGAATCACCGCTCGATGTGAGATATCAATAACCATCCAAAGATTCAGAAGTGATCAATCAATGAACTCATTCCCTCCAATGAGCACCAACACCGCATTCTTTAGTATCTCCACACGAGTAGAAGTGAGACTAGCTACCATCATATATGGACCAGGTCGCACAAAGACACTGAAGCCTATCCTGCTATCTTCGATGTCCTTCTCGAAAATAACCTACGACCAAGATAATTCGGGTTTGTGTTTAAAGGTGAATCAGCTCATTATCGCGGATCTCATCATGATCCCATTTCCATCACACGATCTAAGGATATCACAATATATGCAACACTAAAAGATAAAGTAATAAAATGCCTAATAATAAGCAAAGAGAAAAGTATATCAAGTCACAAGTGCTATCACCATATGATTAGTCATAGGCATATATGACAAGCAATCTCCACTTGACCTAAAAAAACCAATCACCAACATACCTAATCCTATCGCACTCCGTGACGCCAAAGAATAACTTTAAACAATAGCTTTCATAGTGGATCTCAATGTTATCTTCGATGGAACTCTTTCCACTACTACATCTCTTCGCCAGCCACCATCTCTAATAAGTCGAAACCTCCTAACACTTCTAATGAGACCCGGTCTCTTATTCGAAAGTAATCGCCACATATTTATCCAATATAAGAGAATCCTCTTTGCACGCCTGACATGACTCCCAAATCGCGGATGAATTTCTTCATCTGACCTCCTCGCTGCCTCCTCACGCGCAGAATGTATTCTCGGCTCGCGGTTCAGAACCAAGAGAAGTGTCTCGCTTTGAACTCTTCCATCATATATTACTCCTCCATTCCGTGGTGAACACAGACCCCAATTAGACTTTGCTATCACCCACATCGGACCAAAAGCTCAAGTCCGTAGAAGCCCTCAACCCCCCGAAGGCCATTACTCCATATACTAAGAAAAGATCCTTAGTCCTTCTCAAGTACCATGATACTTTTAATGCTTTCCAACGCTTCCCTCGATCTGCTCGATATTTGCTCGTGATACTCAAAGCATACGTATATCAAAATTGTACATAGCATAGTATACATGATAGATCCTATCACATGATGTATATAAGTATCATATCCATGCGTGTTTTTTCTTTGTGAGAGTTCGGGGACATACTCTAGAAAGTAATATTCCATGTCTCATTGGTATGAGACCCTCTTGAAATTTTTCATGCCAAACCTTTTGACAATGGTGTTCATGTATTTGGATTGGGACAAGCCAAGCATCCCTCGATCTATCTCATAGATTCAGATTCCAATACGCAGGATGCTTCCCCAAGTCCTTCATGGAGAAGTGCCTAGATAACCAAGTCTTTATCAGGAGAGCATTGGTTCATCATTCCCAATGATCGACGCCATCCACATATAATACCTAAAAAAGGTGATAGTGTTCCTCACTTACTTTCCTGTCGCACACAAGGTTCATCTTTCATTATTAACAAGTCATAAGATCCCATCACCTCATCAAATCTTAAGTTCTAACTTCTAGAAGCTTGCTTCAATCCATAAATGGACCTAAGCAAATTACACACACCTTATTCTGGTTGTCCCCGAACACCTAATCCTCAAGTCAGATTTATATACACCTCATCCTCGAGGTTACCATCGAGAATGCGGTTTTAAAGTCCATCTCCTGCATCTCATAATCATAAGATGTCGCTATAGCCAATAGAATTCGAACGGATTTTGCTTTATGTGAGTGGCCATAGTACCTTCCATCTACCCAATCTTTTTTTTAAGATCCACTTTCCATCTACCAATGGATACAACGGGTATAAAAAGTATTAACTAGGTTCCAAACCTTGTTGGAGTATATGAAATCTATTTCAATATTTATGGTTACTTGCCATTTTCCGCAGTCTATGCCATAATAGCTCCTCGTAGGTTTGAGGATCAATATCTCCAACATCCTCTTCTGATATGTCCCACATATCTCTCGTGAGGATGGGATACTTTACTGACCCACGAAAGTTGAAACTTGTGCACAGGTATCCCAATTTATTGAATGGTGCTTGAGCTAGGTTCTCCAACCTCGCTAACTCTATCATGCTCCCATTGTCTCCACCAAGAATGTTTTCCTTTCAAGGAACATCGCCTCTTAGCAAAAAAAAAACTTTTGGTTCTCGTGGTGATAGAAATAATACCATAAGTTTTGGGTATCCTACAAACTTAAACCGCCCCGCTCTAAATTCTAACTTGTCAAGGTCAGGCTCTTTAACGTAAGGTGGCAGCCCCAAATCTTAACAATCTTAAGATTGCATCTTCCCATTCCATATCTCTATACGGAGAAGACATCACCCACTTGTTGGAATTCCTTAGAAGGTAAGCTACCTTCTAGGCATATCCTTTAATGAGATGGGTAGGTCGGCTGAACATCATGGAACGCACCATGTCTAATAAAGAAGCGATTCTCCTTTTCTCGACACACCATTAAACTGTGGTATATGGGAGGTGTCCATTGGGATAAGATCCTCATGGTCTTTGAGGAACTCGGTGAACTCGCATCGGCAGTACCTCCTCGACCGATCAAGGGTTTTAATACTCTTTCCCCGCTTGGTTCTCCACTTCATTTTATATATTTCTAAAAAAGTTTCGCACTTCACTTCATCAAGTACACATGTCCAGATCATTAGTGAAAGTAATGAAGTAAGAGTAACCACCATGGTATGAGTTCACATACGGGACCGCAGGACATCGGGCCGGTAGGCGAGTTCTAAGAATCAAGGGCTTCTCTCCATCCACCAAATGGAGAGTTGGTCATCTTTTCCCCAAGGCAAGGTTCACATATCGCATGACTCCATAGTCACATGGATCTAGATATCCATTTAAAGAATTTGAATCCTTTCCTCGTGATTGGCGGATCTAGCATACAATGCCAAAGGCATGCATTGTTTCACCAATCTTTCTCGCTTCTCTAGAGACTACTCACTCATGATACGTGGAGTCAGAGCCCAAGATAAATAAAACCATTATGCAATGTTCCTCTCGTGATGATCTGATCATCTAATATTATTGAATAACCATCGTTTTCAAAAACTAATTTATATCCTAACCAATGTCAAACATGAAATTGAAATAATGTTTTCAAATAGAAGGGAATATAATAGCATGCATCTAACGCAATAATAGCCCACCACTCCATGTAAAGTGACCTTACCAATAGCCACTACAAAGAACCTTTGTTCCATGTTCATCTAAAAGTCCATCTCGCCTCTGCTCAATTTCCTAGGTCCTCGCCGAATATGCAATAATTGCAAATATGATAAGCTCCCAATATCCAATACCCATGTGTTATCATAAGATTCCAATAAATGGAGACTCATCACGAATGTACTTAAAGCTTCTCCCAAGCTTCGCTTTTGCCCTTTGTCAAGTTCCTCTTTCAAAGTCTTCTTCAATGCCCGGTTTATGGAAGCAAAGTGCCTTTGTCCTTTGTCCCTTTGTTGGTCTTTTCTTAGCAACATTTGCTTTACCCATTTTTTCTCGCCTTGCCCCCTTATGGTCTTCTTTCCTTTTTCTTTCTTCGTCTCCACTAGTGTAGAGAACCCGCTTTCTTTTTGATGATGTTTCTCTCGCTTTCTTCTCAACATATTGAGGAGCTCTTGGAGGGTTACCTCAAGTTTATTCATATTAAAATTTATTATGAACCGAGAAAAGGAATCGCAGGGGACTTAAGCACAAGATCACACATAGGTTATCTTTTAAGACCATTCCTGCACTGTGAGTTTCTTTTGATCCACACAATCATCTTAAGGACATGGTTCCTAAACCTGTCCCTCAATCATCCTAGCACGTAAAAGACTTTTTGGATATCTCATATCGCCGAAGTTCTTCCCTCGCTCTCAAACAGCTTACAGGAGATGGTGAGTATAGGAATTAAGATCCATATTTTCATGTCGTCAGAATCAATAGTCATAGAGGCCAATATATAACACCGAAAAGAGGGAATCATTCTAAGTATTTCAATTAACGAAGCGCATCTCATCCTCGCCAGTTCTTCGTCGGGGATCATCATATCAAAGACATACACCATTTTTCTCCATAAGAATGAATTTCGACAAGTAAGCCAACTGTATAATTTGGACTAAGGATGGCTGACATCAAGCATGCCACGTAAGCGATTCAAAGCCACATTTTTTTTGAAATTAAAGATGTAGCAAAAATAAATAACATGCAGTTTTTTACAAAAAATTAAAACAATTAAGATAAAGACTTATATCTTAATGTATTCTACCAATTTTTTTTCCAGACACAACACCCTTCCGGTATATGAATCTGAGACTTCTACGATTTTTAGGGGGGGATCGATCTAATCCCCGGTTTTAACGAATCCCAGGAGACTACCAATCACATTAAGCCCGTGAATGAGGGCAACTCTTGCCAATCACTCTTCTTGTGATTCCCCGCCTTGTTTCTGGCCTCCAACCACCATGGCCTCAAGGGACTTGACCAATCATGATGTTCGTTAAGTCATCACCTTATCGTTATAAGATGAGTCTAATTTTTAAGATATACTTTCGAGGGACCACCAAGCATACCATGTCCTCGGGGAACAATGACATTCTATGTCATAGATAAGATAGCTTAAACGTGACATAGGGTGAGTCTCAAGGGACCCAACCAACTCAACTCACACCGAATCGATTCCTAGTTATAACAATGGAAAGCCACGCGGGTCAATATAATTATTCATGTTTATCAACATTTAATATTATTAATAGAGAGGATTTTGATTTGGTCCTCAACATAATGTGTCACACACATAATGATTTAAATATATATATCACATAGCATACAAAATATATATATATATACATATACGTATATCTAATCACACATCACATGAGCAATCACACCTAGATGATCATAGACCACATCCTAATGTGATCGCCTCAGCCAAAGGCCCAACTACTCACATCAAGATCTATGTGTACTTCGGCATTCTATACTTTGTGATCGCCCATTCGCCGTTTCTGGATTCATTTGATTTCAACGCATCTCCATGGTTGATCGCTCGCTAATTTGGTCCCAGTCATCAAGCATACGGCCTCCCTCATGTAATTATAACATAAATACAAACACGCAGTCTTCATAATAAATGAGAAAGGAATAGAAGCTCACAAGCCCCAATATAATAATCACATATACAATATCACATCACAAGGTCCATGATCATTTGTCCAATCATCATACATCACATGGTATATGTTATTTTATAGGATTACTAGATAAGAATAAATAATTAATTAACTATTTATTTAACATATTTTTTTTTGAAATCAGAGACATAAAGGAAAATTTTGAATTCCCAAGGGATTTTGGTAATTTTCAAGATATCAAAATAAAAGGGAATCTGAAATTTTAAAAATTCTAGGGACAAACTGTCTTTTTTATCCTGAAATCTTCCAAATTTTCCGGCCATACCGCCAGAGGGTAAGTAATTATCTTTTATCCGAAAACCCTAATCCATCACGACGGCTTTATCAGGATCGTTAGTAGGGCATATAGGCATTCCGTCAGGGGCGCCGCTTCCAGCCACCTGTATGCTGCCGCGCTGCCGCCATGGCAACAATTTTCATTCGGTATGGCACCCCGAGCGAGACCCGGCCGACGCCTTTGCGACGCCGCTTCGCGGTCGTTCGCCACGCGATCGCCCACTTCCGTGTTACGTACCGACGCCGCGAACGCCCCTGGCATTTCTGGTTTGTCAGCTTCACGACGCATCAGATATATCCTCGGCGCGCTAGCGTTCGTAGCATCGCCATGGGTGGTCAAAACCGGCGACGCCAACATGCGAAAGCCGGGCTTCATGGGCGAACGGGCGCGGGCGTGCAGCTTGCTTTTCCGCCCTTTGCACAGAGGATTAGCAGCAGCAATTTGCCGCCTTCTTCTCACCCTTTACGATAATGATTTATTAAAAGCGCATCCAAAACACAAAATATAGTTTAAATCCGATTCTTCGCATGAACAACCCAGTTCTAAAACCACCTCCAGAAGAAAATTAGTCGTGGGAGCAACATCTTACGCGGAATAACAGAAAATAAACCCCCAGATATCGGCAGAAAGTTTTCATCATTAAGTGAAGATTGAAGTGTCAAAAACAAATTCACTAAAACTACACATAAAGAAAATACCTAGGGAGACGATATCCCCAACTGTGAGACATAGGAGAAGATGAAGGAGGTCAAGTATCCTCTAGCAAGCATCCACACCACAGAATTGTAATTCCATGCCCTCTCTTGGGAGAGGAGAACGAGGTGGCTACCAAAAAAAGAAACCCGCCCTATAGAGTTTTGGCATTCCCCCTATTTACAGAGTGCGCCCCTCTAAAACCCTAATGGATCTTTTCCCTATTGGATATTGGATCTCCATCCACCACCAAGCCCCTTTGGATTAGTGGGTCTCTACCCAATAATATCTTATTAGCAATTCGCTGATCTCATCTCAAGATCTAATAATTCAAAGGCTTAATAGATATCCAATAAGATAGGTTACGGAGCCCCATATCCAAATCCCTTACTCGTCACAAAACACGAACATATGTGTGTGACCCTTCAGGCTCATTATCGAGCTGGCCGTGTGAGTCAGGTTTTATAAAACTTCTTCTATTCTCAAGGAATTATTATCTCTATAATAGCTCACCCAACCACCCATCATGACGTTTGAAATACCACATCGCCCCCCAAACGCACAAAGGGAATCCAATCCTTGGGACCTATCTATCCTCGCTACCATATCTATAATCCCTTATCCATCTATTATCCCGCAGACCATATACCGCATGGACGTCGTGCCCATACCTGCTCTCCTTGCTCGCTTGTTATTCTCCCTAAACCTTTTCTCAATCCAAACAACCTTGCCAGGATTTGTTCGAGCAAAGGAAATTAGTGGATATTCCTCCATAATACCAGAGTGGATGATCCTCTACTGATACCAGCAGCTGGCTACCACTCCTAATAACCGGCTATACCAGAGACCGAACTTTCCAAAACCTATAAGTCTCTTGTGTATCAAAGAGTGGAGTTATCATACAAGACATCCCGGTTGTCTCAAGTCTAAGGACCGGAATACTAATGGACTACGGGAATCACCGCTCAATCGACGAAGGTAATAACCATCCAAGATTTCGGTAGGTGGATCAATCAAAGGAACTCATTTCAATGAGCACCATGACGCATTCTTAGTGTTCCTCCAATATACAGTAGCTATGATGAGACAAGTTACCCATCATACGGATTGGTATACAACATACCACCTATCCCATTATTCGACAAGTCCTTCTCGAAAATTATTGACCGTGGATAATTTAGGGTTTGTGTTTAAAGGTGAATTCGTTCATTATCGTGATCTCATCATGATCCGCATCTCATCAAGATGCATCTAAAAACATCACAAATATATGAACACACAAGATAAAGTGATAAAAATGCTCAATAATAAGCAAAGAGATAAGTGCATAACAAAGTCACAAGTGTCATCACTGTGACGAATTTATGTGGCAATTACAGCACCAGTGCGATTGTATTCCCCGTATTGTCCTGTGACCACGCGGGTGCTGGCCTAGTACGCGTAGGTCGATAATATGGTGAATTGGTTATGGAGATATTAATTCATTGAGCCGTATGAGTTCTCACAAATTTGACCATGGCCAACTCGGATATCGGGGTCAGGGAGGATTACACACTTATGGTATGGTTAAGAATGGTAGAGAGGTTCAATATGAGATATCCGCCAGAGCTCTCTATCTTATTGGATAATGACAGTTCTCACCCATGGATCCAAAGATGATATCCAATAAGAGTTAATAAAAGATATTATTGCACTCACTAATCTAAGAGGCTTGGGTACTAATGGAGTTTCACACCAAACAAAGCAAGATCTATTAGGTTAGATGTAAAACCTCTATAAATAGGAGAAACCAAAGGGTGCATAGGCTAAACCCTTTTGCTACCACCTCATTCTTCTCCTCTCTCCTCCTCAACCCATAACCCTAGTTTAGGAAATATAGATAGCAAGAAGGGCCAACCCTTCTTAATCATGGTGCAGCTTCGAAAGCATGGAGAGGAAGATCATATAGTGATTTGAGAACGCCATCACCCTCACCCACTGTAGGGATCGCCAGAGAGGATGACATATGACCTTCTTCATCCTCTCCTACAAATTTGAAAGCTGTGGATATATGAACCCCTGGGTAACATATCTTACACACACGGTTTATTTATCTTTACGCTTTTTGTTATATCAATCACACCTCACGATAATAAATCCTTTTTTCTATAAAAAATTTAAAATTTTGTTTTCTTCATTATGCCACCAAACATGTGATGTTTCTATCCGTGTTTCCCCAATAATGGTATTAAAAGTAGGTTGTGTGTAATCTATTATTTTTTAAACTATATTGTGTTGAATCCAATGTAAATTTTTTTTTTATATAACTTGGTTATGCTTTTATCATCAATCAAAAAAATTCTAGATAGCACCTATTCTTGTGGTTGAAAGGTTTAGTAAATAAAGATGTTGTCCTTAGATTTCTTGATTCAAACAAAGAAAAAGGTAGCAACATTGGCCGCTAGGGGTTCCTCTGGAGATAGACTGCCCCCTACAACCATGGTTTCCTGTTATAAGGCGTGCCTTTGGTTTCTAGGGTTTCTGGGGAGGGGCAGCCCTAAGTGGCTAGGAGTTCTCACAAGGGCAACCGTGCACTGAGGGTTTCCGGCCACCCATGGATAGAATGCATCCGGGATTTCGGTTATAGAGGGTCCTTTGTTGGCTAGGGTTTTCAGCCACACAGAAGGCAGCCCTCAAGTGGCAAAGGATTCCAGCCAAGGGGAGTTCCTACGTTAGGGTTTTCAACCGCATTTATTATCGGACTTTGTATACCTATGATTATGTTGTAATTATATGAGGAGGCATGATGAGAGGTGTGAAGGGTGATAACATGACCCACAAGGTTGAGACGTATTCATCATGATGTATGGAGAAGGCCAAGATGCTAGTGGAACGGGAAGAAAATAAGATGGATGATCACAAAGGCAAGTGAAGATGCATCAATTCATAATGATAGAATGTGATTGATTGGGCTCTTATTGGTTTGGGCTTGATCACATTAGGTCAGTGGGTTCATGATCATTCAGTGTGATTACCATATGATGTGTGATTGATTATACACTTTATTAGATATGTATATATATTTACATGTGATGTAGATATATATTAAAATACATACACATGTGTGACATATACATAGGGACAATGAGTCAAATCCCTCTTAATAATATTAAGTTGGTAAAATTATGAGGTAATTAGATTGACCCATATGGCCTACCATCATTACGGAGAAATCACTTTCGATGTAGGTTGAGTTAGTCATGTCCTCATAAGGCTCACTGCTACTCTCTCGGAGATCTTACCTATGATATAGATGTCACCATGACCCTCAAGATGTAGTATACTGTCGAGTCCTTAATAACATATAATCAATCGAGTCATCTTGTAACGATGGTAATGATTCTAATTGAACATCATGGTTGGTCGATTCCTCGAAGACCATAATGGTTTAGAGGTTAAATAGGACAAGAATCTGGCAAAGGGTTGTGATTTTACAATAGTTGCCCAACTTTTTTTCGAGCTTAGTGTGATCAAGTCCCACCAGGTTATACTATTGGATCCCGCATCCCCACTAGAGATCCGCCGGGAGGGTCTTCATTCACATATCGAGGAGTTATGTATTTTACCAGTAAATAGTGGGGAGTAGATTAGCAGACTAAAAAAGTTCTTATCTTCATTATTTACTTTAAAAAAAATCTATGTATTATTTATTTTTCTCAAGTACATCTTTTATTTTTAAAACATAATATTTTTTTAAATCTTTATATGACATACTTGATGTAAATCACCTAACCAATCCAAAACTAGCATGGATTGCCTTACTAATTGAGAATCGTTTCTACGAGTAGAGAAAATCGATATCCTTGACATAATGATGCCCATGCCCTAAGAAAGAAAAAGTGAAGATGAGATCACTCAATAACATAAAGAACATAAAAAGCTAAGTAAAGATAAGATGCAGAATATTTAAAAACTCACAACCAAAGTGCAACGATGTATAGTGGTGGATTCAAAGAAAGACCTACATCCACTTCAAGCCTCCTTATTGAAAAGATCAAGGCTCTCAACTTCCACTATCAAATCTCTTTAAAGGGGAAGGACCAAATACCTCTCTTACAAACTTTTACAAGTGGTTCACTCTCTTATAGATTTTTTCACAAAGAAAGAGGGAGGTGAACACTTAAGCTATTGAAACAAGATTTTGCTATAGCTTTGACTTAGTTTTCAACTTCTCAAAAGGTGCTTTCTCAGTTGAGAAAAGAGGGGTATTTATAGACTCAATTGACTTTCAAAAAATGGAAAAAAAAGAGTCCCATCCTAGGTTTACCGAGTACTTGGCACCACCACCACCTCAGTGGTACCCACCGCCTATGGTCCTGGGTGGTGGTCCACCGATACCATAGCGGTATCACCATCTTCGGTAATATCATGTATACTATCGCTTGACTTGGTACCATTTGACGGTATTAAAGGGTATTAAAGTGCCGACCGGGTACCACCACCTAGAACACTTGGAAAGTTGTTCTGGGTGGTGCGGGGGTTTGGTTTGGTCCAATGCTATTCCAAAGACAAGTTGAATGGGCCCTAACTTCGCCCAAATCAGCCCAAATAAGGCCCAAGTTGGCCCCTACAAGGGTTAAAAGAGGATTATTACCTAATCCTTACCCTAATTACATGCTAACTATGAAATTGAAACATAATTCTAAGCAATTTTAAAAAGCGTGGTAGCATCAAGTCTTCTTCCAGGTGAGCTTTCCAATGAACTTCCGATGGACTTCGACACTCCCCCGGATTTCTTCCATGGACTCCCAATAGGCTCAGGACTTGTGGGAGTTTGATGAGTCTTTGGCAAGCTTCGAACCTTCTTGGTGATCTCCATGAACCTCCAAGCGATCTTTTCCGTGAACTTTCAAAACCTTCAACAAGTCCCCGATTCTTTTTTTGTTGGTTCCAAACATCTTCGATGATCCTTGGGACTTTTAGGTGGACTCTCAAACTCCCAACAACTTGACTCTGGTAATTTGTTTTATGTCTTCAAGCTATCATAGTTAATCCTACACACTTATCTCAATAATATGGATTAGATCAAATAACCCTATCAATTGACTTCATCATCAAAATCAAAGATTCAATAATCTCCCCCTTTTTTGATGATGACAATCAATTGATGATGGAGTTAATCTTAACTCCCCCCTATCTATATGCCATATTATGAGAAAGAAAACACTTGAATTCAATCTCTTTGAATTCAAACCAAAACCGATAAGTTTCATCCATTGAACTTATCATCATGCTTTAACAAGCATGTTTTTTCATCCATAAATATGAAACTTCATATTTTTTTCAATAACAATGTCATAACACCTATTTTCAAGTGAATGATAGACATTCATCATTTTCAACAAGAGATACCAATTATAGTTTGAAATACAATATGTATCAAATGATATCGATATAAAAAACCATAAATGCAAGGCATGATATCATTAAGCGATACATCATCAAATGATAACTTATCATATCAATGAAAGATACCAATTATTAAACATGATATGATAGCAAAATTTTTTTTCAAAAGAAGCATTTTGATACATGTGATACATTATGATACGATACAAATTTTATTATGATGCTTTTAAAGATATCAACCAATTTTTCAATTATAAAGCATGGCAAAAGCAATTAAATTATAATATAAAACATATAAGACATTTTCATTCCATCATATTGCAATACACAACATATAAGTCATTTGTTAATTTATTTATCATATTTTTTCATTTGTTTGCATCAATACATTTTTATATATCGATGCATGCAAAGACATTTTATCAAGTCATTTGCACATGTCATCAATTTATTTGCACATTCTTTCTCCCCTTTGTCATCAACAAAAAAAGTGAATTGAAAAAGTGATAAAAAAAATATCATCAAAAAAAATATAAAAGTGGTCATATCATTTATCAAACACATTTGACACATGAGGCTTCAAAATAAAATATGTCGGATAAATCCAAAAAATGTTTTGATCATTTTTGTTCATGTTTATGAAATCGAAAAAAAAGATAAATCATTTATCAATCTATAAAAAGATTCATTCATGAAAAGAGGATGAAAGGCTTAAGATGCAATTTTGAAAATTCAAGAATAAAATAAATAAAGGATGGAAGGATAAATCATTCATCAAACATCTCATATCAATTTTAAGGTAAAATCCATGAGAAAGAGATGTCAAAATTCATAAACTTCAACATGGCATGAAGTGAAACAAATCAACATCAAAAAAATTTCATAGAAAGATTCAACATGGCATTCTTATAATGATTCATGAGGGGGAAGACATTAAGTTTTAAAGCTTTGAATTGTAAAAAATTAAAAAAAAAAGCTTGAGAAATGAAAATTTAAGAGCTTGATTTTTTTGTTAAAAGCAAAATTCATGACATTAAATATCTTTAGTCATGCTTAAAGGTGGTGGAGGGAGCATAAAATCAATTTTACTACATCATTAAGATCCATCATTCAAAGAAGGAGGAAAGCAACATCATGATACCAAATCATCCAAAAACTTTTACAACATCATGAAGGCTTTAAAAAAATATTATGATAAAAAATGATAGCTTCATTAAAAAATATTACATCAAAGGAAAAAAATGAGAGTGTAAATATATCATCCAAAATAATATCAAGGTTGAGATTTATCAAAACCGATTTTACCATTTCATCAAAAGGTATGACATAACTCAAAAAATTCATCAATCGAAGAGGAGAATCAAAATATTATGATGAAGGAGAAAAAATGAGAACTTCATTCAAAAAGATGATATTGTAAAGATGTCATCCAAAAAACAAAGAAGATAATATCAAGATGAGACAATGAAAGCCAAAGTTGAAAAATTTTGAAAAAAAAATATATAACATCATGTATTAGAACAATTTAACATGCCTAATTCTCTTCTAATGAAGTCAAATTATTCTTCATTTAGGGGTTTTGTGAAGATGTCCGCTAATTGGTGTTTTGTATCAATAAATTCTAGAATGACATCATTATTATTGACATGATCTCATATAAAATGATGCCTAATGTCAATGTGCTTAGTTCTAGAGTGTTGAATGAGATTTTTGGTTAAACAAATAGCACTTTGTGTTATCACATTTTATGAGAATATTCTTTAAATGAATTCCATAGTCTTCTAAAGTGTTTTTTTCATCCAAACAACTTGTGCACAACATGCACTAGCGGCTATGTATTCGGCTTTCCACCATGGATAATGCAACAGAATTTTGTTTCTTGGAAGTCCAAGAAACAAGTGCATGTCCTAAAAAAATTGGCATGTTTAGGATGTGCTTTTTTTCTATCTATTCTACATCCACCAAAATCACATCCACATAGGCTTTTAAATCAAAGTCATCGGATTTTTTGGATACCATAATCCTAGGTTAGAGTTCCTTTAAGATATCTAAGGATTTTTTTAATGGCTTTAAGGTGAGATAACTTAGGATTAGCTTGAAATCTTGCATAAACCTACACTAAACATGATATCCGGTCTAGTTTTTGGTGAGGTAAAGTAAAGCTACCTATCATTCCTATATATATTTTTTTTTGATCAAAATTTTCTCCACTTTCATCCAAATCTAACTTAGTGGAAGTGCTCATAGGAGTGTTTATAGCTTTTGAACCATCCATGTTAAATCATTTTAATAATTCTAATGTATATTTTGTTTGATTAAGAAATATACCATCACTAAGTTGTTTAATTTATAATCCTAAAAAAAGAAGGTTAATTCACCCATTAGACTCATTTCAAATTCATGACTCATACACTTGGCAAATGATTCACATAGTGATTCATTAGAAGAACCAAAAAAATAATATCATCAACATAAATTTGAATAATAAGAAAATTATTTTCAAAATATTTAAAAAATAATATAGTATCAACCTTGCCTTTAGTAAAATTATTTAAAATAAGAAAGGAACTAAGCCTCTCATACCAAGCTCTAGGGGCTTGTTTTAATCCATAGAGAGCCTTAGTTAATTTAAACACATGATTAGGAAGAAGAGAGTTTTCAAAATCGGGTGGTTGTTCAACATACACTTCTTCAAAAAATAAAGCCATTTAAGAAAGCACTTTTGACATCCATTTGAAAAAAGCTTAAAGTTATTACTACTAGCATAGGCAAGGAGCATCCTAATGGCTTCTAATCTTGCCATAGGAGAGTGAAGGTTTCTTCATAATCGATACCTTCTTCTTGGTTGAAACCTTTGGCCACTAATCTAGCCTTGTTTCTAACCATGATACCACATTCATCTTGTTTGTTTCTAAAGACCCATTTAGTACCAATAACTAAATGGTCACTAGGTCTAGGAACAAGCTTCCATACCTCATTCCTCTCAAATTGATTCAATTCTTCTTGCATTGTGATAACCCAAGAATCATCTTTCAAGGCATCATCAATGCACTTAGGTTCAATTTGAGAAAGAAAAGTGGCATGGGCAAAAAAATTTTTTAAAAGAAGAATGAGTTTGAACCCCTTTTGATGTGTCTCCTATAATTAGCTCCTTTGGATGGGCATCTACATACTTCCATTCCTTAGGTAAGGAAATTTGGGAAGAAGATGCATCCAAGTTGCTATTTTGAGGAGAGGGTTCATTCAAATTTAAACCATCAAAACCAAGATCATCATCAAAATCATTTTTCTTAAAAAAGAAAAAACTTCATTAAAAAACTACATGAATAGACTCTTCTATAACTAAAGTTCTTTTGTTAAAAAACAAAAAAGCTTTAGAAATGGAAGAGTAACCAAGAAAGATGCCTTCATTGGATTTGGCATCAAATTTTCCTAAGGCATCCTTTTCATTCAAGATAAAGCATTTGCAACCAAAAAACTTTAAAATAAGAAACATTAGGTTTTTTGTTATTCCATAATTCATATGGAGTTTTGGATAGAGATGGTCTTACTAGAACCCTATTCATGACATAGCAAGTCATATTAATGGCTTTTGGCCTAAAAAAAAGTATTTGGGTAAACTATGTTCATTTAACATGGTTCTTGCCATTTCTTATAAATTTCTATTTTTTTTTTTCTACTACTCCATTTTGTTGAGGATTCCTTCGGAGTAGAGAAGTTGTGGTTATATCCATTAGATTCACAAAAAATTTTGAAAGTCATGGTTTTGGAATTCTCCACCATGATCACTCCAAATTGATGAAATCATGAAACCCTTTTTTTTTTTGAGTAAGTTTACAAAATTTAGAAAAACATTTAAAACAATCACTTTTGTGAGCCAAAAAATAGGTCCAAGTGTATCTACTATAGTCATCTACAATGACAAAGGCATATTTGCTACCTCCTAGACTTGTTGTGTTCAATTGGTCCAAATAAGTCCATATGGATCAATTGTAATGGTCTAGAGGTGCTTATTTGATTTTTTTGATTTGAAACTAGTTTTATTTGTTTTCCTAGTTGACAAGCATCACATACTTTGTCCTTGACAAACTTGATATTAGGAATTCCTCATACTAGTTCTCTAGATGAAATTTTAGATATTAGTTTCATGCTTGCATGGCCTAATCTCCTATGCCAAAGCCAAGCATCATCATTTAAAATGGAAAAGCACATTTCATTACTAAGTTCATCAATGTTAATGGTGTAGACATTATTTTTTTTTTAACACAATCATGGATATGTTGTTGTTTTGTTTTTTCAATGATGCAAGCATTAGATTCAAATCTAACAATGTAACCTTTATCACATAATTGACTAATGCTCAAAAGATTATGTTTTAATCCATCAACTAGTAACACATCATCAATTGAAAAAACTTGATTTGTTACCTATGGTTCCCTTGCCAATGATTTTACCCTTGTTGTTGTTGTCTCCAAGGTGACATACCCTTCTTCTTTGCTAGTGAGCATAGAGAATTGAGATGGATCTTCTGGTCATGTGCCTTGAGCATCCACTATCAAGATACCATCTCTTGCTCCTAGCTTGTGATGGTGAGTGTGTCTACAAAAAAAAGGATGGTTTTTTAGGTACCCATTTGATTTTGGGTGCCTCAAAAATTGATCTACTAACTTTGTCATTTAGCATTGAATTATTTATGGTTCCTTTAGGAACCCATATCAATTTATGTGGACTAATTTTTTTAAATGGACATTTGTAAACAACATGTTCAGATTTTAACAAACAAAAATTACATTTCAAATGAGGTGATACATGTAATGTGGGTCCTTTAATGAAGGTGGTAGGATTTTGGTGAGATCCACTCACAAATCCAATTCCACTTCTATTTGTGATGTGACCCCTTGTTTGCAAGGATCATGTGTAAGCCCTTGCTACCGACCTTAAACTTGTTTAGGGTCTCTTTAAGTAGCAAGTTCTCATTTTTTTTTATTGCTTCTAAGTGTTCACACTTAGAGCATGGAGGTGAAGAGGGAGTTTGAAGACTATCAAGTTTATCTAGTAATAAAGCATGCTCTTTTCTTTAATAAATTAAACTTCTTACTAATAGTTCTACACTCATCAAATAATTCATGAAAAGCTATTGAAAGTTCATTAAAAAAAGATAAATCTTCATTAATAAAATCACATACCTCATCTCCTAAAGCCATTAGTGTGAAGTTGGCCTCCTCTTTGTTGCTTGCTTTTTCATTCTTTGAGTCACTTGAGTCATCCCCATGTTGCCTTTAAAGCTTTCTTCTTCTTGGTTTGTTTCTTCTTGGCTTTGGGGCATTCATTTTTGAAGTGCCCTGACTTTTTGCATTCATAACATATGACTTGGTCCTTTTTTTTGTTCAAGTTTATTTTAGTGTCATTTTTAAATTTATTCCTTCTTATGAATTTTTTTAAAATTTTTTGAGTCAAGAGTGCAATGTCATCGTCATTGTCCTCATCACTTGATGTTCCTTTCAAGTGGTCTTCTTTGATTCTACCTTTAATGAGCCATAATTACATACTTTGGGAATCACGTGAGCCTACCACTATAATGCTTCATATGGGGTACATTTATAGATGAATGATATGTAGTATTATACCACCATTCTGCCTATAGGGGAGCCATTTCGTCCACCTTTTGGTTCCATCACTATGTAAACACCAAGGTATGTTCTAAACACTGCTTCACCACTTCTGCTTTTGACCGCCGTCATTATGGGATGATATGCAAAGGTTCATCTTGAGTGTGCCCCTGTAATCTAAATAACCGGTCCAAAATTTACTAGTGAAGACCCTGTCAACGATCACTTCATGATGGACCTTGGCATCCCATAGTTTAACAACATTTTCTATGAAAATCAGCAATACTAAAATAGTAGGGATTTCAATGTTATCAAAAATGAGCATATTTGAAGTCGATCAACCACCACAAGGATTGTGCTTTTACCTTTGGAAGGTGGTAACCATTCGATGAAGTCCATGGAGATGTCACCACATCGAGTCCTATGGGGTAGTGGTTGTGGTTTCCTCGACTTGCCAGAGTCGCTGCACACCTTTACGTTCCACATACATCACATCAGGTGGAGGAGTAGGGGTAAATAATTTTTCATCCCTTTCCAAAAAAGTTTGCTTCGGCCAATTTTCTCAATTTCATCTTTCGAGGTGAGGATAAGGCAAGGTGTTTGTTTGTCATGGTGGTTTGCCCTAAGGATTGGAATTCTTGCAAGTGGGTCATGTTGTTTAGTAGAGGAAGACCCATCGTTCAAAGAAAATATCTTCAAATTCAACAAGGCCAGTGATATTTTGATTTTTAATTTCTGTTTTCTCCCCTCTCTGGTTGCTGTCGGAGATGTATAAGAAAAGCCACCATTTATCTTGTGTAAAACTTTCTCCATTCGCTATTGAAATGGTGGTTATTGTTTCCGCCTGCCAGAGGGGTGACTGCTCACCTTGTAACAGAATTATAATCAACTTGAAAGGTTCCAAGAGACATCACCTAGTGTTGTCAGCCATTCTATGCCCAACACAGCCTCATAATCATCAATGGTAGGAAGGAAGAAGTCGGGCAACAATTCTTTGGTCCTAGTAATAGTTTCACCCTCGTATCTTTTGTCGATTTAGGATCTTCACCGTCCCGGCACCTTTTACGCCAAACTTAAGCGCAATCCTTCATATGGAGCGCCCATCCGAGCAGCAACCCTACTGTTAGGAAAGTTATTAGTGCTGCCTGTATCGATGAGAACGGGATCGGTTACGCTTGAGCAGCCTCCAACTTTCATCGCAGGGATTTGAGTAGCCGCCAGCGATGTACCATAAAGTTGATCATCAGGGCTCTTCTTCCACATCTTCATCGCCATGTTCAAGACTCTCTTTCTAGCTGTTCACTGATCTCTTCTTCTACCGTTCAATCACAAGAAGTCTCCCCTTTTTTTACAGCCGATGTTTCGCCCACCCGGCCGTTACAATGCCAACATAACCCCTTAGGGGCAGACGGCCTCAAGGGCTTCTTGTCAACCTTTTTTGCGTGAGCTCGGCTGATAGTAGGCGCAGGCTAAGGCTTCATTATTGGTCGGGGAGCCACCCAGTCCTCCCAAGCTTTATGGTTCAATCGCTTCCTCAAGTCGCATAAAGAGATGGTCGCCATAAGCGCATACGGGCTGTTTCCGCTAATCCTCCCCCTTCCGCCCAAGCCCTCAATAAATGTCCCAATAATGCTTTAGACCAATCACAAGTTTGATTAGATAACCTTTCAAACCCTGGTTTGATACTCCTGAATGGTGGGAGGTTTGTCGGATCTTTGCTAGTTGTCCGTCGATGTTCGTGACCTGGTCCTAAACGATCAAGCTTCCTTCTTGAATTGTCGCCATGAGAGGACTCCATGAGCACGTTCCAACCAATCAAACCATTGTATGGCATCTCCTTCAAGATGTATAGCTGCAATAATTTTACCATAGATGCATCTCATGTTTTAGGGTACTAAAATATCGCCCGCTGCCACAGATCCAACCATTCCTGCCCTCCTTCTTTCCCATCTAGGGAAGTCCACCTCATGCGCGGATAGTGAGGATCGTCATAGAGCCTCCTCTCTAGAAGGTCATCTTTCGACAGTATTCCCCTGATGTGATTTCTTTGGCTCTGGCTCCACCCAAATTAAGTTCTAAAGAGAGTCCTAATCTTCCTCCATTCGTGGTCTCAAGGCTTCAATTTAGCATCAATTGCTCCTCGGATGCCATAGCATATGTCTCCAAATCTAATATTAAGATCTCTTTTGTTGCTCAAGTTAAAAGGCATGAATTATTTGAGGGAAGTGGTGGTTAAATGGTTTGTGGATCGGGTAGATGTAGGTCGTTTAGGTTTATTTTAGGTCGCTTTTGGGTGCTGTTGGGGCTGCGATTTGATGGAGTTTTTAATGATGGTAGTGGATGAAGGTTAGGAAGAAGGTTTTAGACTGTGGTAGCTCACAGCAAAGATTTGACAAAAATCAATAGAAATTGCCTATGTGCTACCGTCTCAGAAGAGCAGAATTGTCGGTTAAAGAAATATCTGCTTCAATGAAATTTCCAAATGAAAACTTAGGGTTTGAGGAGGGGGTTTGATGGCAGAATCTTAGTTTAGATAGAAACAAGGATAACAAATTGATCAAGAAATTTGGCAGCAAAGCAAAGAAAGAACCTTAAGTTATGATAAAGCGCATTTCGTTAAAAATTTCACCCTTGGAAAATCTAGAGATTAGAATAACACACGAATTTGTTTTTGTGATGAATTCCACAATAGATCAATCCGCGATGGGAGCCAAGATGATCTAAGAGGTGCACAAAAAAAAATTCGTTCAAAAAAGATAACAATTAGATTCGGTTAAAGGCAGCAAACACGATGTCGAATTTTCAAGCAAAGAATCCTTCGCTAAAGATGGTAACTCGCCACGCAAGGAATTCTCAAAGCAAGGGATCGATAGAAAAAACTTTTGATATTTTTGAAAAAAAAAAATTACAGCAGCAAAAGGTATTGGTGGTAGAAAAATACCAGATTTGATGTAATTGAGGTGGCTTATCGTGAGATTGATTTGATCTACGCCGAGATGACTCGGAGATGATGACGCCAAGAGCAACGGTGGGGAATTGCTTTGATGGATGCAGAGATGGCGCAAAAAGCAGCAAGAGATTGCTGCTTTTGGATACCAGATGATAGAACCCAAGAGGAATTCTATAGAGAATGGATCTTTGAGGGGAAATCAAACCCTTGAACGCCATAGGGTTCCACCTCCAAGCAGTCGGTGGTCGTAATTGTAGATCGATCTTTCTTATTTCAAAGAGGTGGAGGCTACAAGCTTATATAGAGCTCCAAACCCCAACCCTAGGGGTCGCTTCCTAAGTGAACTACCCAATTTGCCCTCAACCTTACGGCCGCCCAAAGAATACAAGGCTAAGAAGCCCAAAGACCCAAATATAAACCCCAGCCTCTTTATAGGACAGAGGCGACTAGGTGGGGTTTATACATTTCATAGGTTTTATTATCGCTACATGGTTGAGTAGGACCCAACCCTCGCTAGGTCCTACCAGGGATGGTCCTTTATATGATTTGACTCGTTTTTTATAATTCAAAGGTGAGCATGGGCTTCTTCTTTCACACATCATCAAGAGGAATCTATCGATGCTTTAAATGGTCATATGCACACATCATCCCTATTTAGATAGGGATCTTCTGCCCAGCTTCAAAATTAGAAAAAACATGTCTCCAAAAGGTGAATGATTTTTAGGTGACCCATTTTTTTTCATTGCAAAAAAAGTTCATAAGATGCAAGAATATTGATTTTGTCCACACTGGCTGTGTTTACGAGGAACCCAAATTTTTTGTGACAAAATCGACTTCAATGGACATTTGTAAAACATTTTTATTATGTAAAAAAAATTATATTTTCATTTGGGGTGATACACCTTGGGTTCATTAATAAATCCTAGTTCAGTGTAGACCAAATCCATTCCCACTGATATTCCAAAATGCAGTTATGGAACAAGAAAGTTCCTGCACAACTTAAACTTGTTTAGGGTCTCTTTAAACAAGATTGAATGACGGTGTGCCTTTTAAGCCAGCATGGGAAGTTAGATAAGGAGTGATAGTTTATTTTACTTATTTTGGAATAAAGCACGCACAAATTAGCAAATTGAGTGATACTAATAGTTAAGTTAAAAAAACTTAAACTGCTTTCATGTAGATTTATTAGAAAAAGCTCACAAAGATACGATTGGATTAAATAGTTCACTGAACACTTTGTAGGCAACAAATGCTGGTAAAGATAAGATATAGAATATTTAAAAACAACCAGGGGAGTCACATTTATCATCCCATGTATGTCCACCGGCTTTAATTTTTACTTTTTTTGGAAGGGGGCAAATACATATTTTACAAAGTTTGGTTTTAACAAAAAAATAAAGACTTGAACTTTTTTATATTGTTCAAGTTTGTTTTTTATGTTATTTAATTTGTTTTGATATGAACTTTTTTAAATTTTTATGTTAAAAGTGTAATGGATTTCATTTTAGCCCTTGTGGTTTGTCCCTTTGGACCTAAAACGTTTTTATGGTTCTTACCACCATAGTCTAAAGGAGGTTCAGAGGCATTTTCAAAATATATACGCCATTTTGCGGCATCATTAGAGACTTTGCAGCATTAAATATTCAAGAGGAAAATAGCATAAGGTACCAATTTTAAATTATTCGTAATATAATGACATTCTTGGAAGGTTAAAAAAATTGGAGAAGTTCAAAATCAAAAATTTTACAGAGGCTTTAAGTCCATGGATGACATTTTTAATCCTAAGTAGCAACACCAAACTAAATTGTTTCATTTAGAAAAGTCAAATATCAACCAGCATTGATTTTCTTTTCTCGGCGAGCCTTCATGAAGGATTCGTGGGTATCCAAATATTTTGATTCATAATTTGATAATGAATTAAATTTGGCGATTTTGATTATCATAAAACAAGGTATTCATACTCACTTTGGCGCTAAAGCAAAACCTTCCGCAAGTCCCTACCTTTCTATTCCATTCACGCCGGAAGAATTGATTTTTGAAAACCGCCTAAACATATTCCAAAGCTCAAAATCCATAGAAATAAGAAAATCCTCATATGGTTTTCAATAATATGGATTAGACCAAATAAACAACAATGGGATCGTAGTTAAAGGTTAAGACCCTCTTGCAAGCC
The DNA here is from genome assembly GCA_900464855.2 of Musa schizocarpa. NCBI lineage: Eukaryota > Viridiplantae > Streptophyta > Magnoliopsida > Zingiberales > Musaceae > Musa > Musa schizocarpa. The sequence goes on from UBIG03000079.1 coordinate 51,640, forward strand.
GCAACACAGCCATCTCGTCGGGTAAAAAAATAAATATTGTTGAACAATGGATGTCGAATGGCATTATAGAATAATTGTTTAATTTGAAAAGTAGGTGTTTTTGAGGTTACGCAGTAACTATCGATGATTGGGATGAAGATCGAGGAATTGAAACACGGGAGGTGAAAATGCATCAATATATTGGATCGCGAGGAGGTTCTACCGGTTATCGGTAGGAAGTCTTCAAGATCGGGCCAAGAAGTGTGGAGTTACAATGGATAACGGATTGCAGAGGTCAATCGCCGCGGGTTAACAAGTTCACCGGCGGAGGGCTAATATGTTCGCCAATGATGGCGATAAATCAAAGAAATCTGTAATAACGAGCTTGCCAAAGAAGTGTTTTGCAGGGTAATAACCGGCCAAAGATCGGAAGTCCGAAAGAAAGTTTGTCGGGATTTATGGATCAGGATGAAACTAGGGATCCCCAAGGACGAAGACGAAAGAATAAACGGAAAGGGACCCAAGAAGACTTGACTTCGGGCCGGAGGTTGGTAATAGCTAAGAAAGGAATGTACCAAAGAATTTCGGGAACTCGCCAAAATCATCATGGAGTCCCGAGGTTGCCGAGTGACGCAGGATGGTTTCCAGGGATTGCCGGAAGACCCGTAAAGTTCACCGAAGCTGGCTTGAAGAAGACTTTGATTGACTTTGCAATAGCTTAGGAATGTCTTTAATTTTGTAGTTAGTATATTAATTTAGATTAGATTAGGTGTTAACTTACCAAAAGGCCAAAGGTGAACCAAAGGCCCAAGAAGATTCGAGATCTACGGCTAAAGTTTTGGCCCAAATCCAACTAGCACCAGCAGGGCGCAGAAATGGCCACCTAATAGTGGCTGGTGGCAGCATCGCTGGCCTCGTGGTGCACCGGGTCGACAAACCGAGGGGTAGCATGGACTGAACCGTCAAGGTGGTAGCAACGACACTCAGCACCGAACTAAATTTGATTTCAAATTTGGAGCCCAAATTTGAATCACTTTTTGGATCTATAAATATCCTCCTTTTAGTTGAAAATAGAACCCTTTTGAGAGTTAGAAATTGGTTTCAAGCTCTCAGAAAGTCTTTGTTCTTCTTCATTTGCTTTCAAGTGTTCACCTCATTCTTTCTTTTAAAAAAATTTATAAGAGTATGAACCTTTTATAAAAAGGGTTGTAAGGGGGCATTTGGTCCTTCCCTTCAAAAGGATTCGATATGGGAAGAAGGGGAGCCTCATCTGAGAAGGCTTCGGAAGTGGGATTTAGGTCACTGATGACCAACCACTATACATCAGTGTCTTTGATTTCTGTGTGTTTAAACTGTTTTATTGTTTTACTTTGTTGCAAGCCTTTATTTACTTGTTCCACTTCCTTTTTCATCTTTTCTGCATGCTTTTTAAAGTTAGAACGCAAAAAAATCTGTTTCAAACCAAACGCTGCTTTCATCAGATGAAGTTTCCCGGCTTGTTTTAAATTGTGAAAAATCCATTGTTTATCCGCTGCACTAATTCACCCCCCCCCCTTAGTGCCACTCGATCCCTAATAATTGGAATCGTGAGCCACATCTTTCTCTTTGGATTTACACCGTGAGAAATGGCTCTCAAATGGTTTCAAGAGGGTTTTCGTTTTTTCGGCCCACCGTTTTAACGGTTCGACTATAATTTATTGAAAACTCGAATGAGTTTTCATACTTTCAATGGACTTAGATTTATGGAACATTATTGAAAATGATTTTTAACTTCCCTCTAAACCACGAACCAATGGCCTGGCTTAGAGAGAAAATCGTTTTTTTTTGAATGCAAAGGCTATGAATGCCTTATTTTATGCTTAGACAAGAATGAAGTTCAATCGATTAATGTGTGAAATGCTTTTTTTGACATTTGGCAAAACTTGAAATCATGCATGAGGGAACTAGTAGAGTTAAAGACCAAAAAAGTAAACCTCTTATTGCATGATTTTGAGTTTTCCAAATGACACCAAGCCGCAAACTATCTACAGAGCATGTGTACACCCACTCCACGGATGTCGCCAATAGCTTGAAAAGTCTTGTAAAAAGTTTTTTCATTTTTTTGAATTTAGTAATAAGATTTTTTTAAGATCCCTCCCAAAGAGAGGGATCCAAAAGTAACGGGCAATACAAGAATCAAAAAATTTAAATAATTATTCATTGAAGAACTAATCGGGTCCTTAAAGACATATGAAATGAGTTTCTGGAACATGATGAACATGATGAACACATGAACCACCTTCTAAAGAACAAGAAGGTTTTTTGAACATTGAACAGATGAATGCCACTTGAGTGATGACTCAAGTGATGAGGACAATGAGGACTTTGAACACATAACAATTTTTAACAAGTTCATTAAAAAAAAAATTAAAAAAAATAAAAAATGAACTTGAATGGGAGAAAGAGGCCAAAGAAGAAAAGAAGGCTTGGAAGAAGAATCAAGAAAGAAGAAACGAATACTTTTAATGGGCTTTGGCCAATGAGGCAAGAAACTTAATTGTTGATTTGAGTTGCTTTTAAATTACATGATCTTTTTTTATGAGGCTAACTTTTTTAGTTGGAAATAAAATTTTTTTTATGCTTTTCTTTTCTAGTATTTTGAAAAGTAAAACATATGAATTTTGCATGATTTGTGATATAAGAATTAATCCATACATGTGTATATCTTGATGGTTTTATTTCATTTTTTCATGATGCTTGATGATTTTATATCATGCATGAGCTTTTGAAATAATAAAGTGTCATATTGTGATGATGAAACTTATTTTTCGAATTTATAAATAGATGCATGATTTTGGCAAAAAAATTTGAACATGGCCTTTTTAACAAAAAATTGAAAGTGCTATCATTTTTTATGTATTTGGTCTTGATGATTTTATGACTAAGCTTGTGTTTTATTTTGATACATTTTCATAAAATTTTTTGAATATGCTCACATCAAATTGCTTAAAATGAAAATGTTTTTTTTTCATTCTATTGAGATGAATGAATTCAGATGTTATGAGTCTTAGAATCTTCATAAAAAAAAAAACATGATGAATATTTTAAAAAATGTGCATATGTTTTCTGGTCATGATTTCTCTTGAAATATGTTTGGACCTATATGAAAAACATGAGTATACCATATGAATATCAAATCACTTTGGAAATGAAACATAAAAAAAGAGAAATTACACTATCATGATGCTTTTACGGTGTAATGCTTTTGATTTTAATGGGTTAAATGACAAACTTGTATTTCAAAGTAATACAATGATGACTTTCATATAAATATTTGGACATACCTTATGCGTAATCATCATTGAAATGGAAAAATATTGTCAAGTTTAATGATTTTATGATATCATGAGTATTTAAAGGCATTATATTCTTGATGACAAACTCATGTTTTGGTCTAAAATTTGATACTCATTTTTAGAAACATGAAACACTTTGTATGAAACAAACAACTTGAAAAAGAAGATATTTTTCCTATCTATTGACAGATTAATGATAAAGGATATTTTTCAATTCTCAAAAATTGATTTTGATGATTCATTTTTGATTCCAAGTTAATAATTTGATTTGAATGAGCTTAAACTGACATTTTGATCCTTGATAACTTGAGTCTTTCAAGATCTCTCACTTCATACCATGATTCTCCCATGTTGTTGGATGAAAATCCAAATGAATCATAAATTATTTTCTTTAATGATTTGATACTTCAACTTGAGAAAAATATGTTTTGAAGATTGAAACTTGAACGCATGATCTAATTTGATTTTTCTCCTATAAAAGAAATTTTACATGAAATGGATGATTGAAATATTAATGCATGACTTAAAACTTTTATAAAGTTATCTTTTTTCATGATTTGAATATTTATGATATTTTGTAAAAAAGAAACTTGAGATTTGATTTCGGTCGGACTTTATCATTTTGAATTCAAAATAATAATTTGATTATGAAGAGTTGATGAAATGAATGATTTTGGTTAATGATTCTTGGAATGTTTTGAATCATGATCTTGACATATTTGATCTTGAATCAAGTTCCACTTTGCTATAAAGATATTTTTTGGGATGATTTGGAAAATGATTGAAGTTCTTTTAAATGATAACATGCTCCTTTCCATTTTATCAAAAGAAAATTCTTTAAATGAAAGTAAAATATGCTAAATTCAAATTTTTTTTTTTATGAATCGTTCTCACAAATGTGATATGTAATGATTTTTTTTGAGAAAAAACTTGTGTTTGATCTTTGAATAATCCAAAAGGATTTGATATTTTGATTTATGATACTTGGATTGAAAAAAATTATGCTAAAATGAATTTATTGTTAGCACTTGTGCCTTATATGATGATTGAAAAATGAAAATCCTTAATATTGTCATATATTCTTTATCATGTTTAAAAAAATAAATGAAAGAAAAATGATAAGCATTTATGATTTGCCTTGATATTTATCTTTATAATTGAACATTTGACATAAATAAAATTTGATCTTCCTAAAAAAAAGAAATGATGAATCATGAATGATATCTTTTGGTTTGATCCTTGTTGAATTTACATATTGATATCCTTCATGACATGATTTTGCATCTATATACCATCTTGTGATGATTGCAAATTGAAAAAAAAATTGAAATATTGATTGATGAAAAAATTATTGCATTGAAATTTTATTCATATCCCCCCTTTTCGAGAAGACAAAGGGGAGTTAGCTACCTTATATATCACAAGTGAAAGTGACAAACATACTATCTAGAACTTGCAAATTACTATCTTGATTATCTCAAAATGAGAAGAAAGAAATTGCAAAATTTTGAATGTTATTTTTAACTCATGTTTTGTATGTTTTAAATGTTTAAATTTTACAAAAAATTACTAGCTCATTGCAAAAAAAAAAGGTTGATGGCTTGCAAAGGTGAAACTTAGTTAAAAAAGAGAAGAATTGAAAGGGAGCTAACTCAATATGTCGCAGTATGTTAGCTTGCTTATCATTATTGATCGCTTTGTTTATCATCTTTTTTTCTTATACCATGATTTTTTTGACTTTGAATGCATGACTTAATATGTTAAAAATTCATGTGTAAATTTGTTATTTTGTCATGATCAAAGCATCGACTATTTGTACTCCATTTTTTTTTGACAAAAAAACAAAGGGGAAGATTTCATTAATAGCTTTATGTATCGCAAAAGAAAAAATTTTGCTAGCTAAAACATGCAAAGGAAGCAAAGAATGTACAAATCCTGACATCTCAAGAAGCAAGTAAAAAATTACCATCATTGGACATCCAAAAAAAAAAAACTTGTTATGATTGAATGGTTGAACGATGTTGTATTAAATATGCCATGGTGTGTTGTATATAAAATTTGCATATCCTTGAAAACTAGTTATGATGTTAGCTTCTCCTTTTTGTTGATTACATGGGGGGAGAAGTAGATTGATGACTTCATACAATGCAATTGAATATTGAATATTTTTGCATGATGGTTTGATGATTCTCACTACATGAATGATGAATGTTATTCGATTTGGGATAATCCAAAGTGTTCTATCAATGGTATATCGATAGGGGAGTTTCTTAAACTCCTGGAGTTATGGTTGTTTATTAGTTATCAATACTAGTTGTCATCAAAAAAGGGGGAGATTGTTGAATCTCGATTTTGATGATGAAACTAATTGATTGTGATTTACTGCTTAACCGCATTTTGAGTTACGCAGTCTACCATCGATCGACTAGAAAATTGACGCTGAGGAATTGGATTCCGTGATCGCTTTATGGATATTGGATGTCGAATGAGGTTCATCGACACCTGTCAAGGTTTCAGAATGCATCGGTGCCAAGATTTATTGATGCGCTATGGATATTTGGTCATGGAAGTCAACTGTCAGATTGGCAACAAGTCGGTAAGAGAGGGTTATGTGTCAAGGATTCGAGGAAGGTCAATTAACAATGCAGTGCAACCTGGATGTCAATTCGCATTGTAATACCTTGTTCAGGATCAAGTAGGTGTTTGTTCGCCAAGTAAGAGCACCACGAGCAAGTGATGAAGACGAAGCCAAACAAAGGGCCAAAAAGTCAAGGTGATGGATCGCTGGGGAGTCGAAAGTGTTCATCGGAAGTCCCAAGATCATGGGAGTGTTGCCTAACCTGCCCAGAATCCAGTAGGAGCTTGCCGGCACGCCTAAGGTTCGTTTAAAGTTCGCCGGCTTGCTAAGAAAGATCGAGCTATCAAAGAAGTCAGGAACCTCACCAAAATCATCGTGAAGTCCCAGAGCTTAACGGAGTTCGCAGATGGTTTCCGAGGGATCGCCTGAAGATCGCCGATGTCTTAAGCTCGCAGAAGAAGACTCGACTGCGACTTGTAGAATAGCTTAGGAATGTCTTAAATTTGTAGTTAGCACATTAATTTGGGTTAGGGATTAGTGTTAAATCCTTTAACCCAAGTATGGGCCCATCAAGTAACAGTTAGACTTCATTAATGAAGCCACCAAACCGTAAGTTGATTTATGTCGGCTATGGCACCACCCAACAAAATTGTGTCGGGTCAGAGGCTCAAAGAGAAGCCAAAAAAAAGCCGCCAGGAATCGCCTCGGCAAATGAAGCCCGAAGCAGAAGATGCCAAGCCCGGGCTGTAGTATCGCCTTCGCCAAGGTTAATAGTGGCAATAAGATCGCCTGTGTGGTAGTAATCACCGCACTATTGGCCCGACGATCGCACGGAAGCGAGTAATCCTTTGACAAAGGAAAGGACTAAAAAGGCACTAAGAGGGGGGGGGGGGGTGAATTATGCATGATTAAAATCGCATTTCTTTGAAATCGATTTTTGGCAAAAAACACAAGTTCGTAGGAAGATTTCGATTCTGGATAAAGAGAAACTTGAAAGCAATTGGTTACATAAGAAATAACTACGAATCCAAATAACTTGCAACCAAGTAATGAAATGATTCAAGAACAAACACTACACATTTATGGACACAATGATGTATAGTGGTTCTACCAAATGACCTACATCCACTTGAAGCTTTAATGAAGAGGCTCCACTCTTCCACTAGCAAACTCTTTCTGGCGGGAAGGATTCAACACCCCTTATAACCCTTGCCAAGAAGTTCACACTTGTACAAGATTTCAAGAAGAAGAAGAAGGTGAACACTAGCAAGAACAAGACTTTCAAAAAAAGTTCTCAAGACTAAGATTCTAACTCCTTGCAGAATTCTTCGCCGAGAAAGGGGGGGGTATTTTGAGATCCAAAGTGATTCAAATTGGCTCAAATTTGAAATCAATTTGGAGTTCCTGTGTTCTCGTGGTCGGTATGCGGTTATCTCCCAGCCTCACGTCGGCCCTGCTGATCGACCGAGAAGGTGCTGCGCTAATCACTTCGTGCAGCGGTACATCGCCTCGTGCGTGTTACTGCTCTAGTCTCCGGTGATCAAGGTTATCGTACCAAAGGTTTCCAATCACTGGTTCAGGCACAGGGCGTTATCGCCTGCGACAAGCTATTTCCACCGCCTCGTCATGGTATTGTGGCTGGGTATACCGCTCAGCCTGGGGCGGTACACTACCAGTCAAGGAAACCATCGTCACCGACCAAATACCCAAAGTCGGTCGGGCTCGCTATTCTCAACTTGGCTCAAAGAGAGGCCCTGCTAGTCTCATCAATTTAGCAGGATTTTTCCCAACCTCCGCTTCTACCATGTGCAAACCACCTAACTTAAAACATCACAACCTCAACGGATTCGACCACACTCCTTCAAGTCAACTTCCTGCGGAGCTTTACAGATTCCAAGCTCCACATGCTTCCTCCGATTGTTCCAATGTGATATTCCTGATTATATGTACAGCTCAATCCAGTCTTCGGCTGAACTCAATTTGATTTCAAATTTAGAGCCAAATTTGAATCATTTTGGATCTATAAATACCCTCCCTTTCTCAACTGAAAGAGAACCCTTTTGAGAGTTAGAAATTGAGGAAAAGGCTTAGGAAAGTCTAGTTTTCAATAGCTTGTGTTTCACCTCCTTCTTTCTCTTTGAAAAAAATTTGTAAGAGTGTGAACTTCTTGTAAAATAGTTGTAAGAGGGGTATTTGGTCCTTCCCCTTCAAAAGGATTTGCTAGTGGAAGTTGGGGAGCCTCATCATGAGAAGGCTTTAGAAGTGGATGTAGATGGGATGATTGAACCACTATAAATCGGTTTGCATTTATGATTTTGCTAACTTACTTTTGCTGCAAAACCATTTTCATTTGCTGCCTTATTTACTCAACTTCATCTTCATCTTCTTACGATATGCTTTTAAAGTTAAAAGCACAATCTTTCTCCGTTAAAAGAAATGCTGCATTCGCAAATGAAGTTTTGAACTTGTGTTAATCGTTAAAAAATCTATCGTTTCTTACCGCTGCACTAATTCACCCCCCCCCCTCTTAGTGCCACGATCAATCCCTAAAATTGGTATCAAAGCCGCGTTCTTTCTCTTTTGGATTTACATGAGAAATGGCTCTAAATGGTTTTCAAGAGGGCTTTTCGGTTTTCATCTGGCCCGTTTTTTAACGGTTCGGACTACACATATTGGAAAAACTGAATGAGAGTTTTCATGCTTTCAATGAATTTGGATTTGTGGAACATCATTGAAAATGGCTTTCAACCTTCCTCTAAACCCAATTAACTAATGGTGACTTGGAGAAAAGGTCTTTTTCTTGAAATAAAGAGCTATGAATGCCTTATTTTGTGCTTTTAGATAAGAACGAAGTTCAATCAGATTTCAATGTGAAACGGCTTTCGATATTTGGTGAACACTTGAAATCACTTGAGGGAACTAGTAGAGTTAAAGACTCAAAAAGTAAACCTCTTATTGCATGATTTTGAGCTCTTCTGGAATGACACCAAGCTTAAACTATTCGATATGCATGTACACTTTTTCACCCGGATGTCGTCAATAGCTTGAAAAGTCTTGGTAAATGTTTTTCAGGATTTTGAACTCACTAACAAGATTTTAAGATCCCTCCCAAAAAGTTGGGATCAAAAAAGTAACCGCAATACAAGAGACTAAAAAATTTAAATGATTTTTCATTGGAAGAACCAATGGGTTCACTAATGACATATGAAATGAGTTTCTTGAACATTTGGAACATGATGAACATATGAACCACCTTCTAAAGAACAAGAAGGATTTGGAACATTGGACAAATGAATGCCACTTGAGTGATGACTCAAAGAGTGATGAGGACAATGAGGACATTGAACACATAACAATGAATGTTAACAAGTTCATTAAACAAAAAAAAAAAAGCACAAATGAACTTGAATGGAGAAAGAGGCCAAAGAAGAAGAAGAAGGGTTGCAAAGAAGAATCAAGTAAAGAAGAGGCAAATGGGCTTTGATGGTTTTGACAATGAGGTAAGAAACTCACCCAAGTTGTTCTTACCTTACTTTGAAATTACATGATCCTTTCATGAGTTGTTTGAAATAGTTGGTAGGATTTTTTTTTTTTTTTTTCCTTTCTAGTAATTTTAAAAAATTAAAAAATATGAATGATGCATGATTTGTGATAATGCTTTATGATTAATCCATGTATGTGTATCTTAATGTTTTATATTTCATTTTAAACATGATGCTTGATGATTTTTTATATCATGCATGAGCTTTTGAAGTAATAAAGTGTCATATTGTGATGATGAAACTTATTTTTCGAATTTATAAATAGATGCATAATTTTGCAAAAAATTTTGAACATGGCTTGAAATGATTTTGAATTTATATGATGGCCTTTTAAAATAAAAACATAAAAAATTGAAAGTGTTATCTATGTTTTTTTTTGATGTATTTGGTCTTGACGGTTTTATGACTAAGCTTGTTTTTTTTTGATACATATTTTCATAAAAAATTTTGAATATGCTCACATCAAAACAATTGTATGAAAATGAATTTTTTTCCATTCTATTGAGATAAATGAATTCATGTTATGAGTAAATAAATCTCATGAAAATAATCATGATGAATATTTTAAAAAAATGTGCCTCTCATGTTTTCGGTCTTAATGATTTCTCTTGAAACTTGCTTTTTTTGGACCTATAAAAAAAAAACATGAGTATACATCATATAAGGAATACTTTAAATCATAAAAATAAGAAAATGAATGTGATGCATTTGATCTTTGATGGGTTTAATTTGAAATGGAACACATAAAAAAAAAAGAAATTATATACTATGCGAGATGATTTTTTACGTGTAATGCTTTGATCTTAATGGCTAAATGATAACTTATTAAAAGTAATACAATGATGACTTTCATATAAATAATTGGACATACCTTATGAAATCATCATTGATAATGATAAGTTGGTTGTCATGCTTAATGATTTTATTTTATCATGAGTATTTAAAGGCATTATATCTTGATGACAAAACTCATGTTTTGGTTTTAAATTTGATACTCATTTTGAAACATGAACACTTGTATGAAACAAATAACTTAAAATAAAACACATTATCATGATAAAAGAAGCTCAACTTAAATCTTATTAAATTTTTTTGTCTTGATATTTGCCTTGATGATTTTTTGCCTTTGACAAACATCTTGAATTTCAAGTTTGGCATATAAAAGACAAAGGCATATTTTGAAAAGAATTTTGAATGAGAATTTTCCAAATGAAATATAACTTATGATGATTCAAACTATGTTTTTTTGAAACTTTATGAGAAGATCTTGATAACTTCATACCATGATCTCTACACTCTCCCATGATTCTCCCATGTTGTTGAAGAAAAATCCAAATGAATCATAAATTATTTTCTCTTAACTTATTGATACTCAACTTGAGAAAATATGTTTTGAAAGATTGAAACATTGCATGCACAATTTGATTTTTCTCCTATGTTTCAATACACATGACTTGATGATTGAAATATTAATGCAAACACTTAAAAATATCACTTGTCATGATTTGAATATTGATTTAAAAAGATTTTTTGCTGGACTTGATATCTTTTTTATGAATTTGAATAAGACTTATTAAAGATTTTTGATTCATCTCTTGATCTCTTGAAATCATGACCTTGAATTCTTGACTTGAGATATTTTTGGGAATCAAAATATTCTCCTCTATGATTGCTTTTTTTTATCATTTACCAAAGAGGAAAATAATTCAAGTTTATGTCATTTGTGAATCTCTAAAACTATGTTAATGATTTTGATGATTTGAACTTGAATGAGCTTTTTTATCATAATCCAAGTCTTGATATTTTGATATTTGATACTTGGAATTTTTATGCATGAATCAAGTTACTTTCACAGGCTATATCTTTTTTAAATGAATCATGAGCTTTGATGTCATATATTTCATGATATAGAAATGACAAGATTTTTTTTTTCCTTGTGGTAAATTGAACATTTGACATAAATGAAATTTGCTTTTATGATGAATCATGAATGATGTCTTTTGGTGTTGATCCTTATTGATATTTCATATTGATATCTTTCATGAATTCTTTGTATCTATGTTTTGTATGCATCAAAAAAAAATTGAAATATTGATTGATGCTAAATTATTTCATTGAAATATTATTCATCCCTTCTTTTCGATAGTGATAAAGGGGGGAGTTATTTTGCTAGCTTATGTATCACAAGTGAAAATGACAAACATAGCTAGCTAGAACTTACAAAAGGCAAACTTGCACTTCTCAAAATGAGAAGAAAGAAATTACAAAGTTGCATTATTTTTTAACTCATGAGCTTGCATGTTTAAAATGTTATAAATTTTACAAAAATTACTAGCTCATTGCAAACAAAAGTTGATGGTTTGCAAAAAAAGGGAAACTTAGTTATAAAAGAGAAAATTGAAAGGAAGTTTTAACTTTAACTTAAGGTATGTTAGCTTTGCTTATCATTATTGATTGCTTGTTTATCATCTTTTTTCTCATATCATGATTTTTGACTCCCTTGAATTCATGACTTAATATGCTGAAAATTATGTTGTAAATTTGTTATTTTGTCATGATCAAAGCATTGACTATTTGTAATCCACTTTTTTTGACAAAACAAAGGGGGGGGGAAGATTTATTACTAGCTTATGCATCAAAAAAAAAATTTTTGGTAGCTAGAATATGCAAAGGAAGCAAAGAATGTAAACTTGCCATGATGAATTCAAGAAGCAAGTGATGGATTGCTATCATTGGACATCCAAAAAAACTTGCCATGATTGAATGTTGAATGATGTGATAAATAGCTAGTGTGTTAAAAAAAATTTACATATCTTTTTTTAAACTAGCTATGATGCTACTTCTCCTTTTGTTGATGACATAGGGGAGAAGTAGATTGATGACTTCATGCAAATGTAATGATGCTTGAATATTTTATATATTTGCATGATGGTTTTATATTTCTCACTACATGAATGATACATGTTGCTTGGATTTAGGATAATCCAAGTGTTTCTATCAATGGCATATTGATAGGGGAGTTTGGTTAAACTTCGGGAGTTATGGTTAACTTATCATCATTATTTGTCATCATAAAAAAGGGGAGATTGTTGAATCTCGATTTTATGATGAAACCATTGATTGTGGTTTATTGTTTAATTGCATTTTGAGTTACGCAGTCTAAATACTGGACGTTGAAATTGAAATATCGACGAGGTGATCACGCTAGGATATTGGATGTCGAGCCAGAGGTCTATAATCTCATCTGCGAGGCTTCTGGACGCTGGGCCAAGTAAGATGCATGTTATGCCATGGATATCGGGTTTGCGAGGTCCACCACCGGCAAACAACAAGCCATAAAAGAGGGTGATGTCAAGATTGAGGAAGATCAACAAATGACGCAACCTGGACGGATGTCAATTGTAATAATTGTTCAGATCGTGGGCAGAGTGTTCGTGTTTGGCAGAAGTAACTACCATAACGATGAAGACATAAAGAAACAAAGTACAAAGTTATGCGATGGATCATGGGGAGTTCGAACCGACCACGGAAGTCTCAAGGACTCATGGGGAGTGTCAAGTGGAACCGTTTCGAACGAGTAGGGAGCTTACGAAGCCGGCGGGTTTTCGGAAGGTTCAGCTTAAGTTCATGAGTCGAAAGATCGTGAGCTTGCCAAAAGGTTTCGAGGGAACTCACCAAAATCATCGGAGTCCCAGGAGCTGGGGAGTCCACGCAGATGGTTTTCAGGGAGGATCACATCTCACCGAAGTTCGTCCGTCTGCCTGAAGAAGACTTGACTTAAAAGGACTTTGTAATAGCTTAGAATGTCTTTAAATTGTTAAGCACATTAATTTGCTAGATTAGGTGTTAACTTTAATCCCAAGTATGCCCATTAGGCCTTTGTTTGGGGATTTCCATGGCCGAAGCTACCAAACTAGAAGACGAAGTCGGGCGGGCAACCCCAAAGAGCTTGCTGGCCGGGGTGGTGGCACCGAGTTGTGTGGCCGGGTCAAAAAAATGGCCAAGAGGTTAAAAGGCCAAGCCTGGAACCGCTGTGGTGGTAAAACGGCCATGAGCAGCAGACCGCCCGGGTGGGTGGTACTGCTTTCCCAGCAGAGTACCAACACCGGACAGCCCACAATTGATAGGCAAGTGGCACCGCCTCAAAGATTAGCAACTGAACTCACTTGATTTCAAATTCTGGAGCCCAAATTGAACCTCTTAGATCTATAAATACCTCCCCTTTTCAGCTTTCCAAAGGTAACCTTTTGAGAGTTAGAAATCGAGAAAAGGCTTTAGGAAAGTCTAGTTTTCAATAGCTTGTGTTCACCTCCCTTCTTTCTCTTTTGAAAAAATTTGTAAGAGTGAACTTCTTTGTAAAAGGGTTGTAAGAGAGGTATTTGGTCCTTCCCCTTCAAAAGGATTTGTTAGTGGAAGTTGGGAGCTCCCCGTGAGAAGGTTTGCCGGATGTGATTGATGACCTAACCACTATAAACCTGGCTTTGCATTTACTTTCTCGCAACCCTACTTTGTCAAAAACCATTTTCATTTGCTGTTTTATTTAATCAACTTCATCTTCATCATCTTTCGCATGTTTTAAAGTAAAACTAATCTTTTCTGTGTTCAAATAGGAATTGTATTCATTCTGATGAAGTTTTCGAACTTGTGTTAATCGCTAAAAAATCTATCGTTTTACCGCCATACTTATTCACCCCTCTAAGGCCACTCAATCCCTAATGGGTTCCACTCTATGCTATCACTCCAAATTAGGCACATAGTGGTCTTTCTAGTCCCTCTTTCAGTCTTGGACACATTTTTGTCCCACCCAGATCTCACCGTCTCCTCCTATACTCCACCCATCACTCTATGACGGATGGTTCAGCCTCACCTTCGCTCTCAAGATTCTACCTCTCGCTCAAGGGGGGGAGGTATTCTTTACAAGGTATGGTGGTATTTCTAATGAGGTTGAGCTAAGGATATTGAATTTAATCATGTTAATTGATAGTGTTTTATTGTCTAACTACATTTAAATGACGCAGGTCTACTATCGACAGGGTTTGTATAGCCAGACATAGAAGCCAGACTATGATGTAGGAAACCGGCAAAGAAGATATTGACGCTGAGTCGGAGACCCGATAACGCACGGTTGCCTCAATATCGCATCGTGCCGCGAAGAGTGGCGTTACGCTAAGGAGACGGCTAAGTCAACCATCCATCAAATGTGTTTAGACGAGAGATGGTAATCAAGAACTACTAAGCACGACCAATGACGGTAAAGCCGGTGGATGTTGATTCATGTAATAATTATCTAAATTGGAAGTTGTATAAGATTACTTTATAATGAGATTAACTATGATAACGATGAAGAGATAAATCAAACAAAGTATCTGAAATGCTGGCGAAATCGTTGTGAGTTCTAGAAGCTCGACCAAGTCCGGCGACTAAGTAGGAGGCCGGATCACCAGAATGACTAGGAGCTTGCCAAGGGTTTTCTGTTCATGGAAAGATTTATCGAAGTTCATGGAGCCACCGAAAACCCGAGTTATCAAAAAAGCTCGCTTTAACCTCAAGATCATCGTAAGTCTATAGGAGCCAAGTCCTCTTAACGGTGTCCGCGTTCAATAAAGACCACCTTAGTCATGAAGAAGACGACGCGATGATTTATGCAGAATATATCTTAATTTTATACTTAGTATATAATTAGGGTTGTGATTAGTCATAATCATAACCCCGGTAGCCAACCAGGCCCTTAATGACCAGTTCAGTTGCTTAAGGCCCAACCTCGGGCGTCGACCGCCAGAGGTGGCACGCCTGACCGGGGTGGGTGACGCCTAGGTCCAGCCTGATCGTGTCAGCGACAGTATCAAGAAAGCGATAATCAGGGCTGCGGTACCGCTTAATGTTGAGCACTCAGCAATGGTAATTAATCGCACACCTAATTCACGGCAAAGCAGGTCGCTTGAACAGCATTAAATTGGGTGGTAGGTCACTATCACCGGCGATAGACGATGGTATCACTAATATTTGTTCCGGATGGGAAGGTTTTTGGCTTCAAGCTTTAAACCGCATTGGAGCCTATAAAAAAACCCCTCCATCTCTCGGGTTGGAACACATAAGCATGAGATTTTGAAAGGAATAAACAATTATAAAAATCCTTCTAAACATCCTCCTCCTCTAGTTCTCATTTATTTTCCACCTGTAAAGAAAGGAGTGAAGTGCTTGTAAGGTTACCTCCTAAGTTCATCAAAATGAGAGAATGCTTATATGGAATTGGTCTTTTGCCTATCGAAGGAAGATAGTGGAAAGTCGGTGGCCTCAAGAGGAAGAGGAATCGAGAGTGGATCAGAAGTCGAGAACGAACCAATATAAAACGGGCTTGCATTTAGTTATTGGACATTTCATATTGCCGTAAGCTCTCACTTACTCGCCTAATTTTCTTTATTTTCACGAATGCCTTCAAGCTAACCACAACTGAAATGCTTTTAATTGAAATGTTGCTTTTAATCGCATTAGTTTTCCAAGTTTTAAATTGTTGAAATTTATTGTACTTAACCACTACACTAATTCACCCATCCTCTTAGTGTCACCTAGATCCCATCAATAGGTAATGCAGCTTAATGTTTATTCTTCTTTGACTAACTGGCGTAGAAATGGCTCTTCATGTTTTCAAGAGGTTTTTCGATTGCTCGCCCTCCTTTGCTAATGGATCGGATTACACTTTGGTTTAGAAAACCTCAGAATTATAATTTTTTTAATTTATTTGATTTAAAACTTTGAAATATCATTGAAAATGGTTTCAACTTTCTTCTCAAACCTGCTGAACGGTAATGGTTCGATGAGAGAAAATTTTTTCTATTAAATGTGCTACATGATGTCGGTTTTGTGCTTAGATAAAAAGGAGTTTAATCGATTTGTGCTACGCGTAAACGCATCTTTACATTTCATGACACTGAAATCATCCATGAGGGAACTATAGACAAAGAGACTTTGAAAGCAAATTCTTTATCGATGATTTTTTGCTTTTCTCTAATGGCACCAAGCCAGATTATCGGTCGATATGTACACCCGTTTACCTGATGTTGTCAATAGTTCAAGAGCTTTCCTTAAAATTTTTTCAGATTTGATCTCGTAAACAAGATTCTAAGATCTTCCAAAAGCAGATTCTAAAGTAATCGCAATATAAGAAGCCAAAAAATCTAAATGATCTATGATAGAAAACCAATTGGCTCAACAATTATATACAAATGAGCTTTTGACCTGATGAACACATGAACCACCTTCCATAGAACATGAAGGATTTGGAATTTTGGACACTAGTCATTCACCGAGTAATAATGACCAAGCGATAAGGATAATGTTGAGAACTTTGAACTTCATGAATTTGAAGAATTTTACTAAACAAAAATTACAAACCAAAATGAAACTTGAATGAGAAAGAGGTCAAAGAAGAAGAAGAAATGTAAAGAAGAACCGCGACGAATGACTTAATTGGGCTTTTGATCAGATTCAATAGTGAGGTAACCCACCCAAAATGTTCTATGTTGTTTTAAAATTACAT
>UBIG03000080.1:0-68333 GCA_900464855.2 Musa schizocarpa
GTCAATAATCTCTTATTAACTCTTATTAGGTCTCATCATAGGATCAATAATTTAGGGGCTTATTGGATATCGATAAGATAGAGCTCCGGCGAATCTCTCACATCCAAATCTCACTGTTGGTAGCACCTGCAAATGTGTGTGACCCTCTAGGCCCAATATTTTGGCTATGGTCATACATGTTAGAAGCCTTCTCTAGCTCAATGATACGCTACATAATCTCTTTTTGGTTAATATTAATAATAATATTTTTTTTTATTTTATTATATGATGAATATATTGTAATATCCTTAGATAAATGCGATGAGAATTGGTGGATCATGATAAGGATCATGCTAATGTGAAGACTTATTTCATCTTTTAAACATAGATTTTTAAATATTCCCAATCATAGGTTGCTAAGAAAAAGGACATTGAGGTATTAGCTGGATTGAGCCGATGTACTATATATTTGTCCCTTATGAAGTAAGTAATTAGTTTTATGTTTGCTTATATGAACACTAGGGATATAATACAAGTATAGTTGAGAATAGTTCTTTAGAATGATCCACTGTGAATGTAGAATGATTAATGATATCTCATCGTCAAACAATGATTTAAATAATTCCATTGTGTCGGTCCTTGAGCTTGAAAGAAATACCAAGGAATGTCTTGTTTGAAATTTTTCCGTTCTTTTGATACAGAACTTATAGGTTTTGGGAAGTTTGAAATATATAATACAAATGATTATTGGGAATGATAACCAATCTTACAAAACATTGGTATCAATAGATTATCATCCATACTTGTTATCATAAGAGGAATATCTTTATATTCTCCTCCGGCAAATCCCCACAGCTAGAGTCGATCGATTAGAATCGATAAAAGTGAGACTTAGATTAAGAAAAAGGAGTTTTTAGGAGAGAATGCGATGAGTGAGACTCAAATGTTAGAGCCATAATGACACTAAAGGAGGGGTGAATTAGTACTTTTGATGAAAAAATTAATTTAAAAATTTTTCATTCGATGAAACTATATCGAGAAGGTATTTTAAACTTAAAGTGCAACAAAAGAGTGAAATAATTAAATTATCAAGTAATAGCAATGAAAAGCATGAAAAGAAAATACACACAAATTTATAGTGGTTTGAATTGGCCATGACCTATAATAAATTCCTGATTCCTCTTTACTTGATGCAAAACTTCCTGATTTTTCTTTCCCAATGGTAGAAGATCAATGCCCACCAATTTCTGACTTTTTTTTTTTCATAATCGAGGGAAGAACTTTTACACTCCTGTTTATAAGAAAAATTCTCACATCTCCCTTAGAACAACCTCTAATAAGGAGGAGGAACTCAACATTTTTAATAGAGTTTATATGCTTAAACCATAATTTTTTCATTCTCTTTTTTTGCTCTCAAAGCAAAAAGAACGAATGAGCTCATTTATTGGCCTCAAATAACTTCAAAAAATATAGTCAAAAAATTAAATCTTTGGGTTTTAGTACTATACGGTACTATCCTTTTGGGTGGTATAATGCTTAGCGTCTAAACATAGTATACCACTATTTTTGCTTGGGTACCATCGTTTGAGATATAGTCTCGGAGAATTATGTTTTTTGTGATTACCACCTTAATCTGATTGGTACTATTGCACATTAAAGGCGATGCTATTGCCCTACCCTGGTTCTATCATGGGTTTTTAGAAAAAATATATTTCATATTTTCTGGCTCATGGTACCACCACACAGTCTAGGTACCACCAACTAGCCGATTTTAGATCATTGAATGGCCTTTTCGGTAGGCTCTATTAAAAAGCTAATTAGACCTAATGAGCTCATTGGATTAACCTAGTATACCTAAAACCAACTCAATTAGTCTTCACTGCTAATTAATACTTAATAATTACAATCATGAAGCATATTATTCGATTCATGTCATTAAACGCATCATCTATCTTCCAGCATCGTTGTTTTCCTTCGGCATATTGTTTGATCTATTGGCATGTTGAACTCCTACAACATCATTTTATATAATACTATCCATCCAACTTTCGATGCCTGAACTCTCGCTAACACGAAGTCCATCCTACAGCATGTCAACAATCTTTGACTCAACTTCCAATCTCGACATGGTGCTCTCCGTGATATTTGATTTTCTACTTCACGATTTAACAGATCAAGATCCTTCTGTTTTTTCTTAGCATATTAATCATAAATTCATCAATTATTTCATCATCAAAATTTGAAGTTAAAAATCTCCCCTTTTTTATGATGGTAACAGTCAATGAAAGTTTTTAACTAAACTCCCCTATTTATATGCTATTTTGAAAATATGATAATATGTAATTTTAACAAATCATGAATCATAATAATACATCATATCAAAATAATTATTACTTACTTTATTTGCATATCATTCCATACATCAAGGTAATCATTATATGCATCATAATTTCAAATCATAAATTAAAAGTATTTCATACATAATTCCAAATCATCAAAGTACATCATAATTTCAAAAGATCGAAGAGTGAAAAAAACATCAAAAAGTATAAAACATCAAAGTGTATTCAAGCACTCTCCATTTGGCATCAACAAGGAGGAATATATATATATATATATATATATATATATATATATAATTTTCTTTTTTGAAGTGTGCAAAGCTAATATGCTGTTACTTCTTTTTTTGCAAATGTTGTAAGCTAGCAATTTTTTGCTTCCCTTTTGTAATGTGTAATCTAATAATTTTTTTACTTCCCTTTGCAATATGCAAGCTAATAATTTTACTTCCTAAGTTTTGCTTCTTTTCTTTGATGTGCAAGCTAGCAAAGACTTTCTCCCCCTTTGTCATCAATAAAAGGGAAGAATACAATGTATTTTTTTTTTTTTCTTTTTACATCAATGTTCCAATCATAACATTAGATATACACAAGTCATAAATACAAATGAATTGTACATAATAAAACTTAAGTCATAAACATCAAAGTCAAGTGATATATTATGTGGTTTATATATGGATAAATCTCCTCTTTTAGTAAATAAGTAAAAAAGAATTGTAAGGAGAACGGAAATAATAAAAGTCTTGATTTATATAAAATAAAATCTCAATTCATAAATATCAGGAGAGTGAAAAGAATCATGATTCATTTGGATAAATCTCATCTTTTAGTAAAAAAAAGAATCATAGGGGAGAATATAATATCTTGATTCATATAAATCTCAGTTATAAATATCAAGTAAAAATAACATGATTAAGTTTGAATAAATATTCTCTTAAAATAAAAAAGACCATACAAGAACAAAATAATTCATATAAAAATATCTCAAATAACCTTTGATAAATCAAATAAATGATCATGATTTGTTGAATAAATATTCTCATTAATATAAAAAAGAATTTATGAAAAATAAATTATCAAATCCAAAATCATCCATCAAAATCCTTTCTTACAATTGAGGAATTAGGTAGAAAGCAATGATAAGATTCTTAAAAGATTAAAAATAATTAAATACTTTAATTCTAATTTGATAGCGATTAATTTCATTCTAGCATATCTGGTCTTCTAAAAGCTATCATTGTGGTTTAAAATGAAAAAGCAATCTTTGTGTAAAATCATTAAGATATATATTATTACTTTTTTTAAAACATTCTAAATTGTTCTTATTTGATATGCAAGCATTAGATTTAAATTTAATACTTTATCCTTTTATCATAAGTTAATAATACTTAATAAGTTATGTTTTTTAAATCTTTTGCTGAAGAACATCTTTAATTAAAAGATTCAATTTAATACCAAATATCAATGCTAATAATGTTCTTTATTGTTGTTTTGGTAGTGAGCTTTGAAAAAATATGTTGGATATCGATCATATGCCTTAACATCTACTATCAAAAATATTATTTTTTTTTACTTCTAGCTCTTTTATTTAATGATATGCTCTACAAGAAAAAAGGGATTTGCTTTGGGTATCCATTTAACTTTGGGCCTAATGGTTAGATCTACTATCTTATTTTTTTTTGACATCAAGTCATTTATGGTTCCTTAAACCCAAACAGTTTGTAGAACTATATTTTTTTAAATGAATATTTATAGGCATAATATTATATCTTTCATAAAAATTATATTTAACTCTATGGGAAACATATGTAATATGGGTCCTTTAACAAATAGCATTTTTATTGATTATTACTACTCCACAAAGTTAATTCTTCCTTTCTATGTACATGACCTTTATTAGAATCATGTTTAATGATTTGTTACTAATTTTAAAATTTTTAATATTTATTATAATATATTTTTCTTTTTAAATAGACTAACTCTTCACTTGGTGCAAGGTAACAAGCATTTGTCATACTCATTTTTTAGTTTATTAATTCATTAAAGAAAGATGCATTATCCTTTTTTTTTTTAGTAATTTATATTTCTTGCCAACTATTTTAAGTTCATCATACAAATCATGAAATACATCAGGTAATTCATAATAAGGTAAAATAATTTTGGTTGGTCACATACCTGGAATCAACTAAAGCCATCAATATGTAGTTGCCACTTCATCTTCATTAGTTTGCTCTTCATCTTTTTTGATGTGCTTGATTCATCCTATATTGCCTTGAATGTTTCTTTTTCTTTGGTAAGCTTCTTCTTCAATTATGGACACTCATTTTTAAGGTACTTTGACTTTTCACATTCATAACAAATTATTGTATCTTTTTTTAGTTTATTTTTTTAGATTCTCAGGTTTTGTAAATTAGTCTTGTTATTTTTTTCATGAACTTTTAAATTTTCTTGTAAAGAGTTCTGTCTGCATCATTGTCCACTTGAACTTTTCACTTGAGTGGTTTTTCTTTGGTTCTAAGTACAATATCCTTCATTCTTTAGAAGGGTTGTTCTCATGTTCATCATGTGTCTTATGAGTCATTTCATAGGTTATTAATGACCCTATAGAAGTTCTTCAGGGGAAGAAGTTATTCATTCAGTCCTTTGCTTCTTGAATTGTAGTTACTTTTTTGGATCTCAACTTTTTTGAAAGAGATCTTAAAATTTTATTAATAGTTCAAGATTGGTATAACATTTATCCAAAACTTTGAAACCATTAACTTAAGTATCAGTAAAAATGGGTATATGTATACCAAATGGTTTCACTTGGTTTTATTATAAACAATTCATAACTATGCGCAAAGATTAATTTTAGATTTTTTTTAGCGGCCCATTTGTGCCTTCATGAAGTAACTTCAGTGTATGCCAAAATATCATATGTCGTTTTACAAATAGAAACATGATTAAATTCATTTTTTTATCTAAAGCATAAAATAAAACGTTCATAACTTTTTTGCATTTAAGAAAATATTTTTTTCTAAATCATTTCATTAAAGTTCAATAGTTTGAGCTTTTTTTAAACTACATTCAATGATATTCCATAAATCAAATCATAGAAATAAAAAAAATTTCTGTATTTGTGCTTTTTCAATAAGTATAATTTGTCCTACTAAACATAGGAGGAGTGATAGAGTGACCCTCTTGATTATCAAGAAAAGTCATTTAATTTATCTTTGTATGTTAAACTAATTGAGAGAACTTGGTTAGATACCAACTGTTAGGATCATAATGGCACTAAGAGGAGGGTAAGTGGTGCTTTTGATAAAAGAAGCCCCGATTCAAAAATTTCATTCGATGAAACCATATCAAAAAGGTTTTTAAACTTAGAGTGCAATAAGGTAGTGAGCGATTAAATCAATAAGTAATAGCAATGAAAATGATGATGAAATGTACTAGATTTATAATGGTTCGATCGTCATGACTTATGTCCTTTCCTAGATTTCTCTTCACTTAAGGCCACGAATTCTACTACTAATCTTCTTTTCTAATGGGTGAAAAGATACTTACTCTATTATAATTCTTTCTCATTTTCATTCAAGGGAGAGAACCTTTTATACCCCTCTTTTATAAAAAAAAATCCTCATACACCTCCTTTAAGACAACCTCTAAACAAAAGAGGAGAGAACTCAATTTTAACAGAACTTACACACTCAAACCACTTATTTTTTAGTTCTCTTTTTTTTTTTGC
This sequence comes from Musa schizocarpa, assembly GCA_900464855.2. Taxonomy (NCBI): domain Eukaryota; kingdom Viridiplantae; phylum Streptophyta; class Magnoliopsida; order Zingiberales; family Musaceae; genus Musa; species Musa schizocarpa. The sequence continues at coordinate 6,046 of UBIG03000080.1, forward strand.
TCCTTAAGCAGAATGAGTGGGGATAATATCATTAAATGGCCTCCAAAATAGCCAAAAATTTGAAATCTCAGAAGTTTTAAAATTAAAACGGTGATTTTCCCTGCCGATCTGACACTAATAGTACCTACATATGGGGCGATGCCGCTACCTAACATAGTCTCCAGAGAACTGCTCATTGACACTACTCAGCCTAACACTAGGTGGAACTACCATGGATTTTTTTTTAAAAAAGTATATTTTTGTACTTTCCCAGCTCACGGGTGATACGACCATCTGGTCTAGTGGTGCCACTACCTAACCTAACTTCAAGTCATTAAAATTAGCTTTTCAATAGCCCCAATTTGTGCAGTTTAGGCCCTGCAGACTAATTGAGTTGACTTGATTATAACTAAAATCGCTCAATTAGTCTTTTTAAACTACTTTAATCAATACTTAATAATTATAATTATGAAGCAACGTTGTTTGTTCATATTATTAGTCGCCGTCATATCTTTTTGGTATATTATTCTTTTTCTTTAATGTATTAATCGGTTTCTCGACATGTTGAACTCTCGTAACATCGATCTTAGCATAATGCTGATCCATGCGATCCAGATGCACGAACTCATAGCATGAAGTTTCATCCCTCCCGACCGTCAACTAATTTTTAGGCTAATATCAATCTCTAACATGGTACTCTTTGCAACATGACATATGATTTTTCCTATTTTATGATTTAGTACAAGATCTAGTTTCTCTTGCATTTTCTCCAAATGCTTGTTAGTCATAAATTCATCATTTGATTTCATCATTAAAATCTAGATTCAACATCAAATGGATTCCCATATGATGCGATACTTTTAAACAGCAGGTATATAATCTTTTGAAGGATATTAGATGGATGAAGTGCTAGTCATAAGTGTCATACAAAAGCTAATCGTGGTGATGACCTGTGATTTCGACATGTAATCTTTTTTTTATTATTATTTTGATATTTTATCACGTTATCTTGTATGTTACATATATTGGCGATGTCCATGGATCTATTGATTGAGTCAAATCTTCGATCATATATTTTCGAGAAGGACATCTAGATAGCGAACATATTGGTGTCTATATATCACTCACGTCCATATGATGGAGGTAGTTGGTCTCATGCTACTCATGTGAGGACACTAAGAATACGTGATAGAGTGCTGTTGGAGAATGAGTTCATTGATTGATCTTTCTTGAGGAATCTTTGGATGGTTATTGATACCTTATTGTAAAATAATGATTTCATAGTCTAGTAATTATGCGGTCCTTAAACTTTGAGACACCACCCGGATGTCTTATATGAGTACTTGGTACTCACTTATGGATTCTAAGTTTTGGGGTTGATCTCTTTGGGGATTGACCTCCTTGGAACTCTATAGGGGTTCCTTCCTCAAGATTCTTTTGCTGGTGTCTAAAAAGATTAATCTATTCATTAGAAAAGGGATCCCATGGCTATTTATAGGGCTTCTAAACCCCAACTCTTAATAAGTTCCTTCTCAAAACTTCTACTTCTAATCAACTCCCTAATGCTTCTCTAAGCAACAACCTCAAACAATCTAACTTATAGGACCTCTTCAGTTTTTTAATAGGGATTAAATTTGAGTAATAGAATTTACATGAATGCCCATATGATTTACATGTTTTGCCCCTTAAATGAAACTTAATTGGGACTCTGGTGGCTCAGAGTCCTAATGATTCGATAGGTTTAGTCGGCCTTATCCTGAAAAATAATTCGGCTCCGTGGGAAAGGAATTTGATCTTTAAGTCATCATGGTTCTCCCAAATTGGCATCTTACATTTGGTAGGTGTTGGGATGGCAGTGCAGGTAAGAGGGGGGAGGGGTGAATTAGTGTATCTTGTAAGAATCGATAAACTTTCGTTTTAAAAACAGTTTGAAACTTAGTATATTAAAAATGATGCTTTAATTAAATCCTGACGAAAAGATGCTTTGAAGTAAATTGATTCATAAGAAAGGAGATGAGAAGGGGCAGCATCAAATGAAGATAGTTTCTGGTAAGGGAAATTCTAGAAATAAATAAAACCACGGAATTTTTTTAGTGGTTGGGTTTTGGACCTACGTCCTCTCGTTCTCCTCTTCACTTGAGGTGTATCCCTTTTCCTTTGGTGATCCTCCTTCCAACATGTGAGATCAACTCCCGACTAGTTCTCTCCTTTTTTTGGCTTGGGGTAACCTTCTTTGAGGCCTCTGTTTTCCTGGACTTGGACTAGAACACCTCAAAGCTTAGGGAACCTTTTTTGACAAAGTTTTGTTTTTTTTTCTTCAGTTCTATGTTCTCTTTCAACCATGAATCCCAACATGTGTTCATTATAGGCCTCAAGAGGATTAGTTGAAGCCCAAATTTGAAAAACTTCAAAACCATGGTGGCGATTGCCCTTCCTTTGTTTTTGATAATACGGTGGAATAAAATAGCATGCATCTATCCTTGGTAGTACTAGGATGTAGGTGACCTGCTAATCGGAAAAACTCTTGCTTTGTGCTCATCTTAAGGTCCATCTGATGCCACCACACAGGCTTGGTCCCAGAACCATCGGTGTAGATATAATAAAGCGCGTACTCCAGGACCTCTGGGTGCTCGAAGTCTAACCACCGCCCTAATCACCATCGGCTCGACTTCTTGGCTTATTGGTGCCACCATAATCTAGGCGATGCCATAGCCCAACCTTTTTAGCATGCAGGTTTGGGCCACTAACTTTCGACCCAGGTCTTCGAAGCAACCTTTTGCTTGACCCTTACCCTTTGCGGTTTATGGGATAACTTCCTAATCCCGAGCCAAATTACATGCTAACTATGAATTTTAAAGACATTTCCTAAGCTATTACCAATATGTAAAGATGACTTCTTCGGTGAGCTTCCAAGTGAACTTCGATCGCCGGTCTTTGGCGAACTCTTGGAAACCATTCATTGGACTTAGGCAAGCTCTTGGACTTCACGATGATTTTGGTGAGTTCCTCAAAGCTTCTTTAGTAATGGCTCAATCTTTCTTGGCAAGCTTGGGATGAAAAAAAGCCCGAACCTTAGTGAACTTTGGAACTTTGAGTTCCCTACTGAGGTTCTCGACCCGGTTAAAATAACCCCTAGTTGTACTAATAATCTAAAGGGACTTAACTCCTTCTTTGTCGGGAGAACTCTATAATCCATCACACTTGTCTTCGACACTTTTGTTTTGCTGCTTTCGTCTTCATCATTATCATATTGTGTTAATCTTGCACAGTGTACAAACAAACTCTTCTGCCCTTGCTGAACCATTATTACAATCGCGATTGACATTCAATTGCACGGCGGCGTGCGGGTCGTGCGCTTCATCCGCTATTCTTCGCATCATCCTCTCTTGCATTTTGTTGCTTTCAATGGGTGATTGACCTCGCGACTTTGATATATGGCTCAAAGCACTTTCTACTGGAGGGGATCAACCCTTGGGGCAGCTATAGGGGTTCCACCCTCCAAAATAACTTTGGTGGCTGCAATTGTAGATTGATCTTTCTTATTTCAAAGAGGTGGAGGCTACAAGCTTATATAGAGCTCAAACCCTAGCCCCTAGGGTTTGCTTCCTAAGTGAACTACCCAATTTGCCCTCAACTTTGGCGGGCGGCCCGATAACAAAGGGGGGGTGGCTAAAAGCCCAAAACCCAAATATAAACCCTAGCCTCTCTTCTTTATAGGATAGAGGGTGGCTAGGTGGGAGGTTTATTACATTCTCTCAGGGTTTTTTATTAGGTTGCTACATGGTTGAATAGGACCTAACCACTGCTGGGGTCCTATCAAGCCCGCCCTCTTCAAATCGACCTTGTCCTCAGGTTGGGGTTCCATGAACTTCGGGAGGCAGGGACTTGACTCCTCATATGATTCCCATGTGGCATCTTGGTGGTAAATTAGTCCAATGTACTAGTACTTGATGAGGGGCGTCGGCGGCGCATCATGACTCTGATCGAGGATGGCTTGTGGTTGGGCTTGAATATTTCCATCATCAGTGGTGTTGGGCGAGTTGGATCAGGGGTGTCTCGTGTTCTCCCAACTTGGGCTTCAAGCATGACACGTGGAAGGCGGGGTGAATTTTGGCATCTTTTAGGTAATTTAAGTGCATGCCCCACGGCTCAATAAGCTCTATGATCGATAGGGCCCATAAAAGCGTGGAGATAGCTTCATGGAGGCTCGTGTGTTGATGGATAGTTGCTTGTATGGTTGTGGCGAAGATAAACCCAATCTCCTACTAAAAATTCTCTTTCACTTCTTCGTTGTGTCAACTTTTTTGCTTCATTCTAACTTGAAGCGGTAGAGATTATCCTTTAGCATTTGTAGGAGTTTGTCCTGTCAATTAAATCTTGGTGACTGATCTACCTTAGTGAGCCAATTACATACTTTGGAATCACGAAGGGCCGACCACCATATAATGCTTCATATGGGGTACATTTTGTAGATGAATGATATGTAGTATTATACCACCATTGACCCGAGGGGAGCCATTTCGTCCACTCCTTTGGTCGATCACTAGTGAAAAACAGAAGGTATGTCTCTAAACATCATTCACCACTTTTTTTTGGCCGTCGGTTTGTGGATGATATCGGTGCTCATCTTGAGTTTGGTGCCCATAACTGAAATAACTTTCGGTCAAAATTTACTAGTGAAGAGACCATCACGATCACTTACGATGGACCTTGGCATCCCATGCGGTTTAACAATATTTTCTATGAAAATCGAGCAATACTAACGGCGGTGTAGGGATTTTACCTGACACAAAAATGAGCATATTTAAGTAAGTCGATCAACCACCACAAGGATTGTGCTTTTACCTTTGGAAGGTGGTAGCCCTTGATGAAGTCCATGGAGATGTCGGTCCACACAGTGCGGTATGGGTAGTGGTTGTAGTTTCCCTGGACTTGCCTTTGTTTCACCTTTTTTTTTCTTTGTTGACATACATCACATTGTGCTACGTATTCAGAAATAATTTTTTTTCATCCCTTTCAATAAAAGTTTTGCTTCACTCTTTTTTGTAGGTTCTTAGAAATCGAGTGCCCCTTTGAAGGTGTGGAGTGCATTTCGTCTTGAGAATGACTTTGATCTGAGGGGAGTTTGGTATAAGCACAATATGACCTTTATAGCGTAGATCCTCGAATCCCAAGTATAGTGAGCTATTGCGCTTGGATCCTCCTCAATTTTTTGATGATGTTGCTGGTTTTGGATCCTTCTTCCATTCCTCCCTAATGCCCTCGAGGAAGCCGGTGGTAGGAAGAGATGGCTAAAAAAATTCAACTTCTTTGAGGGGAGCCAGTGAGAGTGCATCGCAACAACATTTTCTTTCCCCTTTTTTGTAAATAATTTCATAATCAAATCCTAGAAGTTTGGTTACCCATTTTTTTTGCTCGGGGATGATATCTTTCTGCTCCAAAAAAAAAGTACTTAAGGCTTCTATGGTGGGTTTTAATTTGAAATCGTCGACCCAATCGGTGGGGTCTCCACTTTTTCTTTGCGTGCACAATGGCGAGCATCTCCTTATCATAGATAGACATTTTTTTTGATGGGAGGGAGACAATGCCTTGCTAGTGTATGCAGTGGTCGACCATCTTGCATGAAACGACTCAATTCAACTCGGATGCATCGGCCTCAATGATGAAGTCGGTTTGAAATCTGGTAGTGCTAACACCGGTGTTGTCGTCATGGTTTGTCTTAAGTCTATCGAAAGCGGAGGCTTTGTTCGACCATAGGAAGGCATCTTTTTTTAGTGAAAGTGAGTGGGGGCACTAATCTTCCCATAGTCCTTCACAAATTTTTTGGTAGTAGCCCGTTAGTCAAAGGAACCCGTGCGGCAATTTCACATTTGTAGGTTTATTGACCTTGCATTGCTTGATTTTTTGTTGGGTCTCTGACCACTCCTTCTTCGATATTATATGCCCAAGGTACTCTACTTTTTTTGCTGGAGAAAGCTGCACTTTGATAAGCTTAACAAAAAAGTATTCTCTGAAGGATCGTCGAGAATAAATGAAGTCTTTGAAAAGTGAGTCTCAAGAAGAAGGGCTGTAAATGAGAATATCATCAAAAAATACCAGCACAAATTTGTGAAGAAAGCTCCAAAAAATATCGTTCATGAGACTTTGGAAGGTTGAAGGAGCATTAGTGAGTCAAAGGGCATTACCAAGAATTCATAATGGCCGTTATGAGTCGAGGAAAAGCAGTTTTTTGGGATGTAGCCTTCACATACCCGAATTTGGTGGTAGCAGGATCGAAGGTCCAACCGTTGAACTTCGAGCTCCTTTTAATTCATCAAAAGTTCATCCACCACTGGTATGGGGTACTTATCCTTGGCGGTGATGTCATTTAGAGCTCGGTGGTCGATGCACATCCGTCCAAGTTCCATCTTTCTTGCGCCACAAGTAGCACCGGTGAGGGTAGGGGCTGCTGACTTGGTCGAATCACCCCTTTTTTGAGCATTTCCTTCTGATTTTCTCAATTTCATCTTTTTTGGAGGTGAGGATAGTGGTAAAGGCAGTGTTTCTTTGGTGGTTTGCCGGAAGGATTGGAATTCGGTGGTCATGTTTCCGAGTAGGAGGAAGGCTGGCGGTTCAAAAAAAACATCATCAAATTCAACAAGCGGTTGGGTGATATTTTGATTTTTTAATTTCTATTTTCTCCCCCTTTGGTTGCTGCTTTGGAGATGCATAAAAAAAGCCACCATTTATCTTGTGTAAAACTTTCTCCATTCGTTGGGTTGAAATGGTGGTTCGTTGCTTCGCGCTTCCGCGTAGGGTGACTGTTTACCTTTGCAATAGAATTTCATAATCAATTTGGAAAAGTTCAAGAGACATCACCTAGTAGTGTCATTCGACCATTCTATGCCCAGCCATAGACCTCATAATCATCAATTGGTAGGAGGAAGAAGTCGGCAACAATTTCTTGGTCTGTGGTAATAGTTTCACTGCGGGCATCTTTGGTCGCATTTTAGGATCGACCGTCGGCGACCTTTCGTCGAACTTGCTGCAACCTTGATGTGGGGCGCCATCCGAGCAACAACCTTACTGTTTAGAAAGTTATTAGTGCTGCTGTGTCGATGAAGCGGTGATCGGTTGTTGTTTGAGCAGGCCTCAACTTTCATCGTTTGTGGATTTGAGTGGCCGGCTAGCGCATGTACCATAAAAGTCGACCGATTGTGGCTCTTCTTCCACATCTTCATCCTCATGTTCAAGACTCTCTTCTAGCTGTTCACTGATCTCTTCTTCCACTGGTTCAATCACAAAGAAGTCTCCCTTTTTTTTACAGCGATGCTTTCATGGCTCCACGGCTCGTCCTGATGCCAACATAACCCCTTGGCGGTCGGTCTCGAAGCTCTTCTCTTGTCAACCTTTTTTTTGGTGCAGGAGCTCGGGCTGATAGTAGGGGGGGCTGAGGGCTTCAATATTTCTGGTTGGGGGGCGACCCTAGTCCTCGGGCTTCATGGTTCAATCGCTCCTCACGAAGTCGTGCGAAAAAGATGGGTTGCCATAAGCGTGTATGCGGTTGTGCGCTTTAACTTCTCCCCGGATCTCGGCTTCAAGCCCTCAATAAATGTCCCCAATAACTATTTTTTCAGACCAATCATGAGTTTGATTAGATAACCTTTCAAACCTGGTTTGATACTCTGGATGGTGGAGGTTTTGTGGGATCTTTGCTAGTTGTCCGTCGATGTTCTCGTGTCGGTTGGTCGAAAGCGGATGTTGATCCTTCTTTGAATTGTCGCCATGAGAGGACTCCATGGTATGTTCAAACCAATCAAACCATTGTATGGCATCTCCTTCAAGATGTATAGCTGCAATTTCTACCATAGATGCATCTGCGGTTTTGTGGTATTAGAAAATATAAGCTCCTTGAATGAGAATCAACCAATCGGGTCTCCTTCTTCCCATCTAGGGAAGTCCACCCTCATCGTGGATAGTGAGGATCGGTCATAGAGCCTCCCCTCTCTTGAAGGTCATCTCTTGATTAGAGCTCTCCCCTTGATGTGATTTCTTTGGGCTCGGTGGTGATTGCCCAAACTAAGTTGACAAAAAAGTAGAATCTTCTCCTCCATTCGTGTCTCGAAGGCTTGAATTTAGCATCAATTGCCTCCTCGGATGCCATAGCATATGTCTCCAAATCTGTAATATTAAGATCTCTTTTTTTTGTTGTCGGGTTAAAGGCATGTATTGGTTGAGAAAGTGGTGGTTGAAAGGGTTTGTGGATTGGTGGATGTAGGCTGCGGTTTAGGCTTGTTTTTGTGGCTGTTTTGGGTGCTGTTTGGGGCTGCGATTTGATGGAGTTTTGGGCTGAGATGGTAGTGGATGAAGGTTAGGGAAGAAGGGTTTTAGATCTGTGGTAGCTCACAGCAAAGATTTGACAAAATCAATAGAAATTGCTGCCTATATCATTTGTCTCGTAAGAGCAGAGGGAATCGTCGTCGAAGAAATAGCGGTTTCTCGATGAAATTTCAGCGAAAACTCAGGGGTTTGAGGGGGGGTTTGATGGTAGAATCTTAGTTTAGATAGCAACAAGGATAACAAATTGGATCAAGAAATTTTGGCAGCAAAGCAGTAAAGAAATGGGTCAAGTTGCGATAGCGAGAATTCTCGTCAAAAAAAATTTCAGCGGTTTGTGATGAGAGATTGCAGCAACACACGAATTTTTTTTTTGTGATGAATTCCACAATAGATCAATCATGGATGGGAGCCAAGATGATCTATGAGGTGCTAAAAAATTTCGTTCAAAAGGATAACAATTAGATCGGTTAAAGCGCGACAACAACGGCGGTGGCTGAAATTTTCTCTGACAATCCGCCGTTCCAAAAGATGGTAACTTTTGCGACGCAAAGGAATTTTGCAGCAAGGGATCGATAGAAAAACTTCTTTTTTGATATTTTAGATGAAAAAAAATTACAGCAGCAAAAGGTATTGGTGGTAGAAAAATACCGGATCTCGATGCAATTGGAGGTGGCGGCGGTAGATTGATTTGATCGTAGGAGATGACGGTGGAGATGATGGCGTCAAAACAATTGTGGGAATTGCTTGGCTGATGGTGGTGGGCAGGGATGGCAGCAAAAGCAGCAAGATTCGCTGCTCGATGCAGGATGATAGAACCCAGAGAGAATTCTATGGAGATTGATCTTTGAGGGGGGGATCAACCCTTGGCAGCTATAGGGGTTCCACCCTCAAAATAACTTTGGTGGCTGCAATTGTAGATTGATCTTTCTTATTTCAAAAGAGGTGGAGGCTACAAGCTTATATAGAGCTCAACCCTAGCCCCTAGGGGCTGCTTCCTAAGTGAACTACCCAATTTGCCCTCAACCTTTGGTGGTAGGCCCGATAACAAAGGGAAGGCGGCTAAAAAGCCCAAAGGCCAAATATAAACCCTAGCCTCTCTTCTTTATAGGATAGAGGTGACTAGGTGGGGTTTATTACATTCTCACTGAGGGTTTTTTATTAGGCTGCTACATGGTTGAGTAGGTTATTGCCATCACAGCCCACGTGATTGACTTGTAGGACACTTATAACTAGTAGTATCTTTGAGACTAATTGAGTTTAAACTAGGCCAACTTCGATTCAAGGGGCGCCCAGCCTAAATCCAATCTTGTGTTATAGAATTTGAATGAAGGCCCATAAATGCAAATTAACATCAGTGGTAACTATAAACAAAAGAACTACCCTAAGCTATTACAAAGTCCTCTAGATGAGTTCCAACTTGGTACTTCCCAAACCCTCTAAATGATGGTACTACCAATAATAATATATCTAGGTAGTTGGCATTACCTAATGAGATATCTCAAGCGGTGGTACCATTAGCATTGGAAGCTCCATAACCCGATATGAACCGAGATGGCACTAGTTTTTGGCTCTAAGTTTGAATCCATTTGACCTATCTAGATATCCTCTCTCATCCCTGGTTAGAAGACGAAACACATAAACTTTAAAAGTGAAAACTCTCTGAAAACTCTTTACAAATCCTCCTCTGGTCTTAACATATTATTTTTTGGCCTAAAGAAGTGAGTGCTTTCGTAGAGTTTATCTCTGACCTATCAAAGAAGAAGGTGTTGTAAGAGAGTTAGTCTTCTGCATCCATTGGAAGGAACTACTGAGTGGAAGCAGTGGCCTCAGTGAAGAATGTCAGTGGATGTAGGTGGGATGACAGAACCACTATAAAAATCAAGTTGCATTTACTTCTTACAATTTTATCTTTCTACAAACCCATCTTGCTCCTTCTCTACTACCCTCTCATTCATTATGAATCACATTCAAGCTTAGCTGCGTTTTTGACCTGGCTTTCATTGAAATAATTTATAAATGCGAGGTTTTCCAAAATCGTAAATTTGTCACATGTTACATTTTGCACTAATTCACCTCCCCTCTTGAATGTAGAGGCGATCCTTGTTAAGGATTAGCGACACTAAGAGGGGGGGGGGGTGAAAACTCCCCTATCAATATGCCATTGATAGAAACCTTGATTATCCCAAATTCAAGCAACATTCATCACAAGTTAAGAGAAATATTTAAACCAACATACAAATATATAAAATATTTATTCAATACAAGTCATCAATCTACTTTCCCTATGTCATCAATAAAAGAAAGTTGCATCATACATCTAGTTTAAAAAAGATATGCAAATTTTAGTAAAGCCATACTAGTTATCAATCTAGATATACACTCTATACAATATTAAGTACGCTTTGCAATACAACATCTAATCTATCCCATTCAACACAGCAAGTTTCCCAAGATATGTAAGATAGCACTTGTTGTGAGGGTATTCATGATCAAAGTTTTTCTATTTTGAGAAGTGCAAGGAAATATATTTTAAAGATGTGATATTTTGACTTCCTTTTGTGATATGCATGTAATTTTATAATTTTTTTTCTTTTGGAAGAGTAAGTCATAAGTTTTGCTTTTCAGAAGCTAGACTTTGCATTTATTTGTAATATGTAACTTATAATAGCAACTTTTATCAATGTCAAAAAAGAAAGGGAGGATTACTCCAAATAATTTGCATGAGATCAACACACTTGTAATAAAAAATATAAGCAATTTTGTTGAAAAAAGAAGGGACCCTCTGAGTGAAACCAACGTTGCTAGTAAAATTCTTTGATACAATTTGCATAAATACATCAATATATCAATCAAAGAGTACAAAAGGTAAAAGAAATCATGTCATGAAGGATATCAATATGTAGTTCAACAAGGATCAACCCAAAAGATTAAAAGATTCATAACTTTCTTTTAGCAAGATCTAGATAAATGTATCAATTTTAAATTCAAGATAAAATGTCATACAGCCAAGAATCATGATATATAAAAGCATATCAATATCAAGGATCAAGTCATGATTACAAGTGCTGATATGTTTTCTTTTCTCATTCATTTTTAAGCCATGAGAAAAGAATAAATCAATGATTCAATCATTGCTAATATTTATTTTTTTCACAAATTTTTCAATCATCACATAAGGCATTCAAGAAGTATTGGAAAAAACATAAAAAAAAATCAATCAATTTTAGTATATAATGTTTCAACTATCGGCCTTAAGTCATGAATCCAAAAGTCATAAATCAAAAGTTCATGAATCATTTTTGACAAGTCTCCTTTAGAAATAACAAGTGGAAGTCTTAGGAGATCAAACATAAGAGATCTGATTCGATACGTAAGAATTTTCATCAAATTTTTTTTAAAAAAGAAAAGAATTTGATTTAAATCAGAGACAACAGATAATGAAGTATAAATATTCTTTTTAGCAAAAGAATCATTTGAGCACTTGATTATTGCATAAGAATTTTAAATCAAAATATCAATATATCAAGACTCTGACTGTGATAAAAGCCTATTCAAAGTTCGAATCATCAAAATCAACATAGTTTATGAGATTCACAAATAACATAAACTTGAATTGTTCTCCTTTGTAAAATGATAAAAAAAAGCAATCATAAAGGAAAATATTTTGATTTCAAAAAAATATCTTAAATCAAGAATTTAAAGTGACCAAGATCAAGAGAGTTATAAAATTATTCAAACCTATTTTTGTTAACTGAAAACTCCTAATCAAATTAAAAAAATCATTTTCAGAGATCTACAAGAGACTTATATGATCACATTTTTTAGATGGATTCAAAATGATAGCCTTTTTTTGCCAAACAAATTATCAAATTCAAAAAAATGAAAGGTAAGTTTCATTATAAAATCAAAAAGAAAAAAATAGAGAACAAAATGATTTAAAGACATGAGATTCAAAGCATTTACGATAATGTAAGCCACGATTCATATTGTTTGTGCATTATGTCGTAAATATAATGTTTTCAAAGATAAAGTATCCAAATTTTTCAATAAATTCATACATATCAAGATATAACATCTTTAAATTTTGAAGAACTGATATCATAAGGATGGCATTTCATTTTTTACAAAATTTTAATATTTTCATTTCATCATTATAACCAGCTATGATTGCCCTTTAATAAAAACAAATACAACATTCAAGACGCAAAGGTAAATTAAATTTGAAATATTAAGTTTGACATTCAAAAGATTCAATTAAGAGTTTAATGGATGCATCAAAAACATGAAAACCTTGTAGATAGAAAATTTTCAAGAATTTCCAATTTTTATGATTTTCTTTCAAATAAGAATGTGCTTTGTTTTTTAATGTCAAATTGAGAAAAAAAGAAAGTTCAAGAGAAAGGCAAAACCAAATCAAAAATTCTTAAAGTCCATAAATATAATTTTCATAAACACTTGAACAAAACACATAGGTTCAAAGTGCAAGAGTCATCATCAGAATGGAAAATACATTTTCATTTTTTAATTGATTACACATAGGGAGGGTTCAAAATTTTAAAAGAAAGCCAATCATTAACAAATCATTTATGAGTTTCATCATCAAGATGCAAATCATAAAGTCAGTTAACATGGTAACAACTTTAACATTTTCAAGGAAACACCATCACATCAAGATTTCAAAGACCATATGTTCAAAAATTTTTCATGAAAATTGTCATCACAAAATTCAAAATACAGTTGATATTAAACCCATTATGATCAAATTTATACTTTTTTACTTTTCAAAATATCTAGAAAGAATTTTCTCAATTTTTTTATTGAAAATAATTTTTTGATTTCCATATTAAATGTCATGTTATGAAATACATCAATGTAATTTCAAATAGAAAAATCATTAAGACCCAAAAATGAGACATATTGTTTTACATCATTTTGAAACCCATCAAAGATTCATAAAGTCGAATCATTTATCTTTAATAGCTTTCTTCTTTTATTCATTTTATGCAATCCATTCACAGTTTATTTTAGTTTTAGAAATTTTGTTTAATGAATATTTAAATGCAAAGATGTTATGTATTCACTCAATCATGCAAATATGTAAAGTCATCAAGATAAATATTCATTTGTTTTAGGTGTATACCTTTCCCTGCTCTTTGAAGATTAAAATCGAAGTTCAATGAAATCATAAAATGTTCTAGGAGAATTGTTTTTCAAGTGCATACATGAGCCAACAAGTTGTATTAAATCTGGTCATTAATCATTTTAATTACTTTTCGCGAATAGAGAAAAGCATAAGGGAACTTTTGAAAAATAATTTTTATTTTCTACTAACAAAATTCAAAAAAACATATTTACCATAAAAGGCAAATGTTGAATTGAAGATTTGATGATGAAACCAATTGATTGTGTTTTATGATTCATATGTTTGGCGACGAGGTTCTTGTCATCGTGATTAAAATTAACGCCGGAAAATTCGATGTTTACTTCGGGGCGATCAAAAAGATATTGATCACGGGAGGTTCGGGTCGAATAATCGCGTGTGTTCGCCAAATTTTAAAAAACCAAGAAGAGCGTCGCAAAGGCGAATCGAAGTTATCACTCTTTATGGTCGCCAATTGGGCAACAGTACAAGAGAGGATGAGAACAAATGAATTAAAGGAGATAGATGACATGTCGGGCAAATCAATGTCAATTTGAAGCATGATTGTATTTAAAATAGAGTTTTGTTTTATGAAAGATGAATCACGGCGATGATGAAATCTAAAATCAACAAAACGAAGACCAATATGGAATTGATAAATGACAAAAGTATAGATTCATTGGGAACTTGTTATTGAAACGGAAAGAATAGAGTAGGGATTGCATTTTGTTTTTATATGTGCGTTCTTTATAAGCAGCCTTTTTCCTTTAATAAAAAAAAATGTCAATATGCAATATGAAAGGTAAATTTGTCATAAAGATCAAGAAGTGAATCAGCATTAAGCATGTGGAATTTTTCAAAAAATTCACAATTCAATTTCTACATGGATCAAAAAAATCTAAAAGTTCTCGAGATAGAATACTTTTAAGAAGCCATGAAATGTTTTTAAAATTGATTTAGTTACTGAGTAAGTGCAGGTGTTAACTTACAACCCAAGCAAAAAGATCTGGTTACGGGTTTTAAGAGGTCATTGAGACCAAGAACATGAGGATACACACATTAATTTTCTTCAAAGCATTGAGGTCATGATTATTTTCAAGAGTTTCACAAGATTCATGAATTCATTTCCTTTCCTGGAAAAAAGTTCAAAAATACATTTTTCTATGCAATTGATTGCCCCACCAGCGAGAAACAAGCAAACCATCATCGGAGTACCCAAAATACAAGTTTTGCTTATCAAACCATTAAGACAAAACATATCAAATATAAAACCTCATGATAGAGCATTTTCGAAAATTTTTATATGTTTCAATTTGAGTGAGCATGTTCAAATTTTTTCATGCAAGGGCCAAGCATCCTATTTAGAATCGAAAAGCAGAAGAAACTTTGTTTTATTTGGAAAAGCCATATGGGTTTTCTTTAGCTTTGCAATTGTTATCATAAAGAAATCTCATTGTATTAAGTTGCATTTTGGATCATCAAAAAATATTTAATAAAAAATGAAGAAGAACGCAGGTTTAATTATGTGTAAAGTCTTTTAACATTTTGTATAAAACGCCTATTTTCAAAGAGAATACTGATTACAAAAAAAGTTTAAATTGGCAAAAAATTTTACTGCAGTTCGTTAAAGACTTTCAGCTAACCTTATTGCAATATAAGATTTTAAATTAAACTAATGATGATATGCACATGATTTACGATGTATCATCAAAAAATAAATTTTTGAACTTAAGATTCTTTCCAAAATTGTTATTAGTTGAATAACAACGATGAGCCTTTAGTGTGAGAAAATCATGAAACATTCATTGAGAAATCAAGAACGTTTAACTTGAGGATAATTAATAAGATTTAATAAAATTTAAAATAAATAATAATTATCACAAATGCCTACTAATATTATTTAAATTTTTTAAAAAAAATAGAAAGAAAAGCATGATATAATTTTTGGAATTTTATTTCCCACTAAACTCATGAAAAGATCATGTAATTTTTTAAAACAATGTAACAATATTTTGGGCAGAGTTACTTTTAATTCATTGTCGAAATCACAAACATTTATTCGGCTCACATTTTCTTTTATTTGCTTTTCCTTTTTTCTTTTTTTACTTTAGTGTACTGCCTTAGAGCCTTCATTCTTGTTCAAGTATGAGAATTGTTTATTTTTAGATTTTTATGTTTTTTAATTTTGTTTTATGAACATTTAAATTTCAATGGCAAAAGTTCATCATTGTCCTCATCACTTAAGTCATCACCAACTGAAATTTCAAGTGAAAGTTTGAGTTTTGCAAACTACTTTGTTCTTTAGAAGGTGGTTCATGTATTCATCATGTTCAAAATGTTCTTCTAGTTAAAGTCACAAAGACCATTAGTTCTTTCAATGGAAATTCATTGATCTTTAGTTTCTTTGTATCATTGTTACTTTGGATCCCAAACTCTTTAGAGGATCTTAAGATCTTATTTAGGAATTCAAAATTAAAACATTTATCTGCTTTTCAAATTGATGATCAGAACCGCGTGAACGGTATCATCGACAGTTTCATTTGGTGCTATTTTAAAAGCTCAAAATCATAAGAGGTTCACTTTTTGAAATTTTGACTCTATTAGTTCCTTGTATGATTTCAAGTGTCGCCAAATATCCAAAGTCGTTAGCAAAAAAAATCAATGAATTTATTTTTTATATAAGGCACAAAATAAGGCAATTATAGCCTTTGTATTTAAAAAAAAGATTTTTCTCCAAATCCCAATTATCTATTCATCAGTTTAGAGGAAGTTGAAAATGGCGAATAATATTCTTAAATCCAAATTTATTGAAAAGAAAACTCTCATTCAAGTTTTCCAAGTGTACTGACCCATAAAGAAGGATGGACGATAATCGAAGACCCTCTTGAAACTATGAAGAATCATTTCTCTTAAAATTTAAAAGAGAAATAATGTAGCTTTAATACCAATTGTTAGGATTAATTCAGTACCAAGAGGGGGGGGAGGGGGGGGCTGAGCAAATGAACGAGCAAAGGGGATGATACCAAAACAATTTAAAAAAAACTTCCATATAAAAATAATGCTTCATTTAAAGCCATTTTGATTGCATCCCAAAAGTTGAAACCTAAAAGATGTTTGGAGGATGAGAAATAGAGACAAAGTGAAGATAGTTTAAAGAAGGATAAATAATAAAAAATAAATGCAAACTCAATTTTATAGTGGTTCTAATTCATCCAACTTACATCCCTTCCTGATTTTCTTCTTTGCTTGAGGTCACTGCTTTTCCACTAGTTATCTTCCTTCCAACCAAAGGATAAACTCCCTTTTATGACCTCTCCTTTAGACAAAGCTTAGGAGATAACCCTTATAAGGGCCACTTACTCCTCTCTTTTTGCTTAAAACAAATAAAAGCCAGAGGATTTCTTTAAAGTTTTCCTATCTTTCAAGTTTTCTAAGCACCCTAGCATCCATGAATGAGGGAGCATTTATAGATTCATTAGATTCAAACTTGAGCTAAAAAACCATCCAAACGAATTGCCATCGCTGTTGACGTTATCATCAAGCATACTACCATCAATATCTAACCACCTGTATTCACCGCTTAATCCGGTGGTGACCACCACCCAGCCCAGACTCAATCTTTGAATACTAAGCACTGGCGGTTCCACCGCAAAGATTATTTCAATATTCTAAGGACATCCGCAATGACCTTTCTTATCGACTCGGTGGGGCGTCAAATAACCCCCACTGCCCTTAGTTTAATTAGCCCCTTTTAGTGTTAAAGGATTACCTCCCAATCAACCATAATTAATAACTATGAATTTTAAAGATACTTAAACAAAACAAAGTCCGGCAAGTCAAGTTTTCTTTTTCAATGAAGCCACAAACGATGGTCTTCACAACCATCTGAAACCATTCCTACGGACTCCCAGACTTCAAAGCTCCTCGACTTCACGATGATTCATGAAGCCTTCGAGCGAGTCTTTTTAGCAAGTCTCGATCTTTCAATGAGTTTCGATCCATGAACCTTCCAGTCTTTGAAAACCCTTCGCCGTTCTTGACTCACTCTTAGTCAATTTCGCAAAATTCCAATGAATCTTTAGACCACATCCTCAACTCCAAATGATCCATCACGTTTCTGACTTCAGCACATTATTTTGCTTTATGCCTTCATTCCATAGTTAATTCATGACACCAAGTCTTAACTCATTTCGATTCGACAATTATAACACCAATCAACATTCTTTTACTCATTCAACGCCATTCATTGTTTTATCCGGCCCTTCTATGCATCATCCTATCTTATGCTCCATGATTGTCCAATCGAAAGTTGACCTTCAAGCAACCTCAATTCCGGCACAACTTTCAATTCGCCTCGATGCCCGACAAGCTAGTCCATGTGGTTTCAAGCCAATAATGAGTGATCATAAACGATGATATGCACTTTTTTTTCTTACTTATTATTATGAAATTTTATGATTTTATCTTGAGGCATATATTGTGATGTCCTGGGATTAAAGTAAAAAACATTTTCAGCGAGATATTAATGCTTTTTCTTCTAGTATTTTTTAAAAAGTATTCCATAAATTATCTAGTTGCTAGGTTACTGAGAAGGTGTTAATACAAGATCAACTTCATGTATCCATTTGAAATAACAAGTCTCTGCATATTGGTGGGGGGATGAATTAGTATATCGATCTTCGTTTGGGAACCACTTTGATCCGCCCACGGAATGCGGATTATTATTGACACCTAAAATCGCCAACATTATTTATCCCAAAAGATGACTGATCCTTATTTGACATGAAGGATATCCTTTGTGTACTAACAAATTTGGATACTAGACTTTTGGTTTGGAAATAAAATTTCGGCATAGCCGGTTATTAGGAGTGGTAGCCAACCTTACGAGGGTTATTGAGTGAAATAGAGAATTTTCCATTCTATAAGATAAACGAATTCTATTTATGAATTCAGAATTTCTTTGAAAATAATCACGATGAATGTGTTCATGTTTTGGGTCTTAATGATTTTTCTGAACTTGCTTTTCGGATTCATATGAAAACATGAGCATTACTCATATGAAGGATCCAATCACTTAAATTGAAACATAAAAAAAAAATGAGAAAATGTATCATGATATTTTATGTAATGCTTTTGATCTTAAATGGGTTTAATGACAAACTTGTATTTTGAATTTATATGATGATAGCTTTTCATGAAAACATTTGAACATACCTTATGAAACTATCATTAATAATGATAAAACGAAAAATGTTAAAAGGTTGTTATCATGCTTTAACGACTTTATGATATCATATTATCTTGATGATCTAAACTCATGTGTGTTGATTTTTAAAAACACTTATCTTTAAAAACGGAGAAAGCACACCATAGAAACAAATAAATAAAAATAAACACATTATGGCGATGGCGACTTTGCACTTTCAACCTATGTTTTTTTTGTCTTAATTGTTTGCGATATGATTACGTTATATTTATAACTTTAAGAATTTTGATGATGGTTTTACGCTTTAAAACTTTCATGATTGTCTCAATTTGATATTAAAAGATAAAATGGCATGCTTATTTGAAGTAA
Organism: Musa schizocarpa; assembly: GCA_900464855.2. NCBI lineage: Eukaryota > Viridiplantae > Streptophyta > Magnoliopsida > Zingiberales > Musaceae > Musa > Musa schizocarpa. The sequence goes on from UBIG03000080.1 coordinate 25,059, forward strand.
ACCATAAAAGGCTTGATAATTTTGAAAATTTTTTTTCTTAAAAGTTTTCAGTTTGATGAATCCATGTGAAACCTAAATTGAATCTTTGAAAAATGCCATGCTTAATGTGATTAACCTTAATGATAATTTACTTTTAAGCTTTGAATGTTGACATTTGTTTTTATTAAGGGCAAAACATGGTTATAAGAAGCAAAAAGATATAAAAGAAACTTAAATAAAATGAAATGCAAATCTTAATTATCAATTTTCTTTCAAAATTCATGAATTCATGCTCATCATGTATGAATTTATTGAATGTGATTTTGAGGATGATTTCGATTCAAAATTGTTGATCAGATTAAGTATAAGATGTACATTTTTAAAAAATTGAATCAATATGTTTCTAAATCATGTTTTATCTCCCTTAATCTTCATTTTATTCTACTATATTTTCTTTTTTTATTTACCATAGGGAGAACCATTCTAAAATGAATTAGGAAATTAATGATTTGATAATAAGTGTTATCAAAATTTTATTTATCATTTTGCATATAATCAAAAGTTGATAATCACATTATTGTTATGAATCTCGAAAATATTTTTGATTTGATTAGGAGTTTCGAGTTGACAAAATGAGCTTGAATGATTTATACCCCTCTTGATCACTGGAAATCATGACTTTAAATTCTTGATTTAAGATATTTTTCGCTTAATCAAAATATTTTTTCGCCATGATTGCTTTTTTTATCATTTTACCAAAGAGGAGAACAATTCAAGTTTACGTCATTTGTGAATCATAAATTATATTAATGATTTTGATGATCAACTTGAATGAGCTTTTATCACAATCCAAGTCTGATATATGATATTTGATACTTGGAATTTCTTAATAATCATGCTCAAATGATTCTTTTTTAAAAGAATATTTATTTATGATCTTGATGTTTCTCCAATTTACAACTCAAATTTTTTTTGATTTTTAAGAAAATTTTTATCTATATCATGATTTTGATGAAATTCTGATGTATGAATCAAGATTTTATGTTTGATTCCTAAGACTTCAATGTTATTTCAAAAGGACTATCAAATGATTCATGAACCTTTTGATTTATGACTTTTGATTCATGGACTTAAGTTTCGATGATTGAAACATTATATGCTAAATTGATTTTTTTTATGTTTTACTTTAATGCCTTATGTGATGATGAAAATTTGATTAAAAAGAAATGTGCTTAATGATTGAATCATTAATTTATTCTTTTCTCATGGCTTAAAAATGAATGAAAAGGAAAAACATATCCTTTTGTAATCATGAATCTGAACTTGATGCTAAAGAAAATGTTTTTATAAATCATGATTTTGATTTATGAAACTTATACTTAGAATTTGTTTTTGAAACATTTATCTTAATCTTTGCTAAAAGAAAGTTATAAATCATGAATGATATCTTTTTGGATTTGATCCTTGTTGAATTTACATATTGATATCCTTCATGACATGATTTCTTTGTATTGTTGTCTTATTTGCATCATGTGATGATTGAACAATTGATGTAATTTTATAATTACTAACACACATCAAACTTATAATTGATTTGAAAATGGCTTGTATAACATTGTAAGAAGCATTTAGTCCCTCCTTCTTTGACAAAGACAAAGGGGGAAAAATGCTAACACCTTTTATTTCAAAAGAATTTTTGCTATCAAAATTGGATGTAAATTTTTGTTATCAAATTATTGTCAAAAGAAGCAAAATGCAAAATTATTTGAAGTATTAATCATGCCTTTTATTTTGTATGTTTTGATGAAAAGGGGGAGATATATTTAAAATGATTATATACAAATGATTGCAAAAAAAGATAGTAGCAGTGAAACTTAGTTACAAAAGCAAAACTTGCAAGTTTATTTTCTTCTTAAAAGAGCTTGTTTATCATTATAAATTTTGTTTATCATCCTTCTTTCTCTCATATCATGATTTTTGACTCCCTTGAAATCATGACTTAATATGCTGAAAATTCATGTTGTAAATTTGTTATTTTGTCATGATCAAAGGAGAATTAGACTCCATTTTTTACAAAATAACAAAGGGGAGAAGATTGCTATCTTACATAGAAAATTTTATAGCTAGAATATGAAAGGAAGCAAAGATTAGATGTTGTGAATTGCAAGAAAAGTGATGGATTGCTATGCTTGGACATCCTTAAATATTGCCATGATGTATATTTAATGATTGATAGCTAGTGTGTTGTAAAAAATTTGTATATCTTTTAAACTAGCTATTATTTTTCTTTTATTGATGACATAGGGAGAGGTAGATGGATGACTTCATGCAATTGAATTGGGTCATTTTATATATTTGCATGATGGTTTAAATATTTCTTTAACTACATGAATGTTGCATTGATTTGGGATAATCCAAGGGTTCTATCAACGGCATATTGAGGGGGGAGTTTGGTTAAACTCGATTTCAGGGTTAACTCAGTATAAATATTCGCTGTCATCATCTAAAAGGGGAGATTCATGGAATCTCGGATCGATTTTGATGATGAAACCAATTGATTGTGATTTTTGGGATCTAATTGTGTTTTTGAGTTGGCGGTCTACCATCGATCAGGATTAGATAGTTGACGCCGGAGGAATTGACGCAGCACCCCGTGATCACGTTAGATATTGGATGTCCAGCCCGGTGTTTGGTCGACTATCGGCAAGAGGCTTTGTACGTCGGCATCGGCTAAGAAGTGTGGAGTCGCGCTGGGCGATATCGAGTGGCAGAGGTCAACTGCCACATTGGGCAACAAGTCGCAAAGAGAGGGCGCACCAAAGAATCGAATGAAGCGCCTACCCCAATGATTTTGTCGCAATCATCAACACCCACGCTTGTAATAACTATCAAGATCGGCGAGAGTATGTTTGGTGTTTAGTGCGTGAGTAACTACGATATGATGAAGACATGTGCGAAACAAAGAGTCAAGTCATGGCGGATCATTGGAAGTTCAAGTATTTGATGGAAGTCCAAGATTCATTGGGAGGCATCGAACCGGCTGAGCATCCAGTAGGGGAGCTTGTCGATGGTTTTCGTGGTTCACGGAAGGTTCGTTGGAAGTTCATGGAGCTTGCCAAGAAAGATCGGAGCCACAAAGAAGCTTGAGGGAACTCGCCAAAATCACCATGGGAGTCCAAAAGCTTGTCGAGTCCGCAGGATGGCTCGCGGGATCATCGAAGATCACCGGAAGTTCACCGGAAAACTCTAATTTTAAGAAGACTCTGACTTGCGCACTTTGTAATAGCTAGGAATGTTTTAATTTCATATTTAGCACGAATTTGGGTTAGAAGTAGGTGTTAACCCTTTAACCCAAAGTAGGGGCGATCGGCTTTAGTTCGGGGCTACAGAAAGTTCCGCCCAAATAGAAGCTCTGGGTGATAGCAATCATCACAGAAATTTTTTGTTGGGTCGAAGGGTAATCAAATAGCTTGTCTGGCCGAAGACCGGTAGCGGACCTGCCACCAAGAAGTTGGCTGCGTTAATTTTGTAATAGACCAGGAAACGCCTTAAAATCAAGGTTACTTCACCCATTTTGGCATAGATGATAACCAAGGGGGGCCCATCGGGCCTTGACAGATGAGTTCGGGGCCAAAATTTGGCTCAAAACCCAACGATAGCACCAATGTATGCTTGGAAAGCCGGGTACTATAGCACCGCATCAGAGTCGGGTGGTAACACCGCCATGTTGAAAGCCAGCGGTAGCACCGCTTTGGGTGGGTAAGTCTCACAAGATCGACAAAGACCGGAAACTCAAAAGATTCAAATTTTGGCTCCAAGTTTGGGCTCCAATTTGAATCACTGAGGCTTATAAATACCCCACTTATTCAAAAGTTCAGAGGGTGTCTAGAACTGAAAAGGAAGGAGGAAACTCTTTGAAATTGTGTCAAATCTTCCCTAAGTCTTAAGAGTGTTCTATTCAAGAGAGGGGTAAGAGTATTATATGGGTTATTCCCAAGCCTGTAAAAAGGAGAGGTGGTGTGAGGGAGTTCATCCTCACCCAATGGAAAGAGGATAGCTAGTGGAAAGTCGGCAGCCTCAAGCAAGAGTGAATCGGGAGTGGACATAGGCCTGAGCAACCAAACCATTATAAAAATCGGGTTTGCATTTACGTTTGCTATTTACTTTGTCGCAAAACCCTTTCCACTTGCTGCCTTATTTACTCAACTTCATCTTCATCTTATTACGTGATGTTTTAAAGTTGAAACGCTAATCTTTCTAGTTCAAACGAACGCTGTATCTATCTGCATAAGTTTTCTTCCAACTTGTGTTAATTGTTGAAAATCTATCGCTTTCATCACGACACTAACCCCCCCCCCCCTTAGTGCCGCCGATCCCTAACAAGATTAAGTTCAAGACATTTAAGTTTATCTAGTAATAACAAGCATGCTCTTTTTTTTTTAATAAATTCAACTTTTTACAACAGTTGCCCTACATTCATCAAATAATTCATGAAAAAACAATTGAAAGTTCATCTGAAAGATAAATCTTTATTAAATAACTACCTACCTTTTCCCTAAAGTCATCAATGCAAAGTTTTCCCCTTTGTTGTTTGCTTCTTTAACTTTGAACCAATTGAGTCAGCCCAGGTCACCTTTTAGAGCTTTTTTTCCTCTTTAGTTCCCCTTCTTCTGGCTTTGGGGTATTCACACTTTTGAAGTGTCCCTGCTTCTGTATCCATAACATGTAACTTGGTCCTTTCTTTGGTATAAGTTTATTTTTTTTAGTATCATTTTTAAATTTATTCTTTCATATAAATTTTTTGAATTTTGAGTTAGGAGTGCAACTTTATTATCAAGATCCTCATCACTGAAACTTCCTTCCAAGTGGTCTTCTTTATGTTCTCAATGTCATATCCTTCCTATTCTTTGAAGGGGGGTTCTCAGCTCATCATGAGCATGACATATCATTTCATGTCATCAAAGACCCAATGAGTTCTTCAAGAGAAAAATTTTATGTCCTTGGCCTCTTGAATGGTCGAACTTTCTAATCCCAACTTCTTTGAAGGATCTTAAAAATTTTTTAGTTATAAGTTCAAAATTAGAAAAATCTTTTACCAAATGCTTTTAAGTCCATTGATGACATCCTCAGAAATGAGTGTACATGTTCTCGAGGATCACTTGGTTTCATCCTAAACAATTCAAAAGAAACAACCAAGAGATTGATTTTCGATCTTCTACCGCCTGCCTTCATAAGTGATTTCAAGAGTATGCCAACATCAAAGTTTTAATTCACAAATCAAAACATGATTAAACTCATTTTATCAAATGCATAAAACAAGGCATTCATAGCCTTGCAGACAAGTGCAAAATCCCTTTCTCCAATTCATTCCACTCATTTATCAAGAGAAGATTTTTTGAACCATTTTCAACCATATTCCAAAGTTCAAAATCCATGGAGATCAAAAAATCTTCATACTAGTCTTCCAATAAGTGTAATCGACTCATTAAAACACATGATGTAATGGAATGGCCCTCTTATACATGCGCAATAAGCCATCTCTTGGGTTTAAACCAATGAGAGGACAAGTTTGATACCAATTATTAGATCTAGAGCGCACAAGAGGGGGGGGGTGAATTAAAGAGTTAAAAAATGTTGATTTATGTGATTTTGAAAAAAACTACATTCAAAAATAATCACATTCGACATGAAACCCCCTGACTATTGTGTTTAAACTTAAAGAGATTACAAGTGAAAAGTAGGAAGGATTGAAGTGATTGCAATAAGGTAAAGGATTTGCATAAATGAAAAAATTACAAGAAAAGAAATACAACCAATTTTATAGTGGTTCGCCCCTCCACCTATCATTCAATTCTCATTCCTCCTTTGCTGAGGTCACCGCTTTCTCACTAATGATTTTTTTCAATGGGGTGAAGATCAACCACCCTCTTTACAACTCTTTTCCCCTTTTCAAAGGTTTAGATAACCTTACAAGTCCACACCTCCTTTAGACAAACTTCTAAAACTTTTTCTACAGGAGGAGGGAGAGAACACTTAAGATTTTTTCAAGATTACAAACTGATTCACCGAGTTTTAGCTTATTTTTTTGTGTAATCCTTAGGGATGAGTGGGTTTATAGGCCTCCAAATGGTTCCAAAACCAAGCAAAAAATTTAAATTTCCAAGTTCGGTACCATGCACTAACACAGATATTAGCGGTGCCACCACCGCAAAACCTCTAAAAATAGAGGTTCTCCGCAGTTGCTACCGCCATTTGTAGTGGTACCACCATTGTAGTTTTTTTTTTACTGCTGGTGTACCACTGCCTGTATTGGTGGTACCACATCGTAGCGCTGAAAAGTATGCTTTTTCACTTTTCCAAATTATAGGCTGTTCACCGGGCCAGCTTAGTGGTGCTAACGTCAGAGCAATGTTTGGGCCCAGAATGCTTTCCTCAATGAGCCCAAATTAGTCTCACTTAGTCTATTTGGTTGATTTCACTTTGACTCAATCATTAAGATATAAACAATTACAAGCTACGAATCTAAGTTATCCATGTTCGACAAACGTCCTAGTGTCTCGATCCAATCGCATGTTGAACATTTGCATTTGATTCCTTCGATTCCATTCGATTCCAACACCTCCTGATTCATTCAATTGTTTCAATTCTTTAATCAAGGTTATCTATTCAAAGCATAGATTAGATAATAAACTTATCAATTGATTTTATCATCAAACTGAGATTCAACACCATGTAATTTGATTCATCATAGTTATTCCATAATTCTATCCATTAATGGATTAGATCAAATAACCTACTTCAATTGACTTCATCATCAAAATTCAAGATTCAATAATGTGAATATTATTAAAAATGAAGCCAACTTTCCCTAAACCATGAATGAATAGTCGATTTAGAGAAAAATCATTTTTGTTAAATGCAAAGGTTAAGTGAATGCTTTATTTTACACTTTTGCAAAACCAAATTTAATCATGTTTACTTACAAAAAATGACTTTCGATATTTGGTACACTATTGAATCTGAAATTACGCATGAGGGAACTAATAGTAAAAGACTCAAAAAGTAGCCCCTTGATGCATGATTTTGAAGCTTTTTTCAAATGGCGTAGACTATCAACGAGATGTACACCCTGCTTCACGATGTCGCCAATAGTCTAAGAGCTCTTGGTAAATCTTTTTTTGGACTTGATTCGTAAATAATATTTTAAGATCCCTTCCAAAAATGGTGGGATCCTAAAGTAATCGTAATACAAGAGGTAAAATTTTAAATGACTTTCCATTGAAGAACTAATCGTGGTCATTAATGACCTATGAAATGAGTCTTCAACATGATAAAATATGAACCACCTTCCAAAGAATAGGAAGGGTTTGGAACTTGGACAATAGCCACCACTTCGAAAAGATGACCAAGTGATGAGGACCATGTTGATGATTAACTTGAACTTCAAACACTAAAATTTAAAAGTTCATAAACCAAAAATCTAAAAAAAAAAATAAACTTGAATGAAAGAAGAGGCCAGTTAAAAGAGAAGGCACCGTATGAGATGAATTAAGAATTTCTAAGGTAATGGCAAATTTGCACTTTTGATGTTTTTTCATCGCTGCTTAATTTAGATAATAGGAAATAAAAAAATTCTTTTCAAAAATGGCATCATGCTTTTCTTTCTAGTATTTTTAATAAGTAAATTTTACCATTGATGATTGGATGATTCCATGAATGTTTACGATTGCAGATCGGATTTTGATGTATGATTTGACATAAAAATTAATTAGTATGATTATGTTAATCCACTCAGGTACTTCGGTTTTCATGCTTAATGGCTGTTACTACGATGAGGATTTGAAGTAATGATATCATATATGCCTTTGATGTTTTGCTGATAAACTTGTAAATCGGATTTTATAATTTAATGACAAGCTGATTTAAAATAAGATTTATGTTTTGACACAAAATGAATTATCATGATAATTGCATCTCATGCTTGTACACTTAACAAAATAAAATTGTTGGGATCTAGAGTGGCACCAAGAGGGGGGGGGGAGGGTTGAATTAGTGCGCTGGTTAAGAATGATAAATTGTACATTTAAAATACTTTTGAAACTTCATAATGATAAAACACGTTTCAATGAAAACTACTCGACAGTATATTAGAATTGATGTAAAGCTTGAAGCCATTCGAAGAATGAGAGAAGAAGGATCTCAGTAATTGCAATAAGGTAAAGGCTTGCAGAAAGATAAATAAGAATAGAAGTGCAAACTCCTGATTTTATAGTGGTTCGGTCATATGACCCACGTCTTACCCCCCCCACCTCTCTTGAGGCCACCGCCTTTCTACTAGTCGTGCTTTCCTTCCAACGAACAAAGACCAACTTCTTTGTCGCTTCCTTTGACGGGCTTAGAGGTAACCATTTTACAAGCCCAATCACACACTCCTTTCTTTAAGCTGAATTCAAAATAAAGACTAGAGGAGAGAAAGATTTCAATAGCATTTCTCGTTTTTTAGTCAAGAAGAGCAGCTCAACCCAGGATGGGAGGGGTTTTACAAGCTCCAATCATTCAAACTTGGAGCCAAAACTTCCCATCCCCGGCTTCTACCGTATTAGCATCGGGAAAATCCTTCTTGGGAAAGACATCTCATGCCAAATAAAAGAACAAAACAAAACACCCTTTATTTCATTGAGAAAGTGTTAGAGATCAAGGTACTAAGAGGGGGGTGAATTAGTGCAAAGAACGAGCAGATTTTCAAATGACAACACAAGTTCGAAACTTCGCATTTAATGAACGAATGTTTCTAAGCCAACCCTGAAAAGATTGTGTTTCAACTTAAAGCAAACATAATAAGATGAAGATAGTTGAGTAAATAAGGCAGCAAGTGGTGTTTGAAAGAATGTAAATAACAAGAACATAAATGCAAACTGTGTTTTATAGTGGTTTCTGGCTTATCCCACCTACATCCACCTGTGACCTCTGCTTTGAGTGCGTCATTGGCTTCCACTAGCTAATTCTTCCAATGGGCGAGGATGAACTCCCTCACAAAGACCTTCTCCTTTGACTGCTTAAGAGATAACCTACAAAGCACTCTTACCTCTCTTGGACTAGAAAACTCTAAGACTTAGGGAAGATTTGACACACTTTCAAGAGAGAGTTTCCTCTTTTTTCAGTTCTAGACACCCCTGAAACTTGAATGAGGGTGTTTATAAGCTCAAAGTGATTCAAATTTGAGCTCAAACTTGAGCCAAAATTAACAATTTTGAGTTTTCTGTCAAGATCGGGTAAACCCATTACCCAAAGGTAAGCACGCCACCAAAGCGGTGTTACTACTTGGCTTTCCAAGCACTAGGCGGTGCTATCGCCTGCTTCAAAGTTGGCGGTGTTACCAAAGACGCTAGCTGTCGGGTGGTTAACGCCACATTACCATTTGTATAAAGGTTATCACCAATCAGAGCCGAAGCTTGTTTGGGCCAAAAACTTCGCTCAAACTATGTCTAATGGTCTTCTACTTTGGGTTAAAGGATTAACATCTAATCCTAACTCCACCATTATAACTACGCAATTAAAGACATTCCTAAGCTATTACAAAGTTTGTAAGTCAAGTCTTCTTCCGCCGAAAGCCATCGAAAACTTCCCGCGATCTTCCGACGACTTGAACCATCTTAATGGACCCTCGGCAAGCTTTCATCCACCCAGATTTTAGAAGTTCCAGCTTTGGTAAGTTTCACCTTTTCTGGCAAGTCTACCTAACTTCCCATTTAACCTTCCGGGTAACTCGAACCTTGAAGATTCCAATGATCCATCGACTTGATTCATCTTCATCCATCGATACACACAAACACCAAACACTCCATTCGATTCAGACAACATGAATTGACATTCAATGTTCGACATTGGTCATTGTCCGATCCTTCATGATTCTATTCGATTCCTCCGATATCCATGGTATTTTAGCATCGATGTCCAAGTTGATAGTCCATCGAATCTAACGTCAATTCTAGTATCAATCGTTTGACGATAGTAGACTCCGTAACTTAAAATGCAATTAGACCATTACTGAAATTGCTTCATCATCAAATTCAAGATTCAACAATTCCTCTTTTGATGATGACAACCAATTGGATGACTAACGGAGTTAACCTAACTCTCAGAGTTTAACCAAACTCCCCTATCAATATGCAATTGATAAAACCCTTTGATTATCCCAACCAAGTAACATGTATCATTCATGTAGTGAGAAATATAAATCCATCAGCGTAAATTTAAAATATTCAAGCATCATTACATCGCGATAAAGTCAATAATCTATTTCTCCCCCCCTATGTCATCAACAACAAAAAAGGAAGTAGCATCATATTAGTTTAAAAGATGTAAATTCTTTACAAGCATAGAAGCATAGTCACATCATACAGAATTTTTAGTTGCCTCTCAACAATACCATTCAATCATACTTTTCTTTCTAAAGATAGTGGCAATGATAACAACTTTCTCTTTTTTGAGAATGTGCAAGCTAACAACCTTGTTTTTGCAATATATAGCAATATTTTGCATCCTTCAATATAATAACTCTTGTTTGTCATGAAGTTGCAAATTTTGTAAATCAAGATCACTTTAAACATGCAATGTTCGAGTTAAAAATATATTCTCCCCATTTCTTTAGCATCAAAAGAAAGGACTGATGGACCAAATCCCTTTGCATGAGATTCAACTTTAATTTGTAACAAAATGCAAACCAATTTTATTGAAAAAAAGTGAAGTTAACCAAGAATTTAATAATAATTTTTGAGTAAGATTCAACAGTGGTCTCAAAAGCCAGCAAATTTTTTTCTTTGATGACAGTTAACAATTTTTCTTCCTTTCAACATCGAAAAGAAGGAGGAACCAATAATTTTTTGCATCCATCAATATTTCAATCATCACATGATGTATTTAAGATGGTATTGAAACATGAGAAGGGGAGTCATGAAGGATATCAATCTGCGTAATTCAACAAGAATAAAAACCAAAAGATTTCAAATACATTCATAACTTTTCATTTAGCAAGAATAAGATTCATATTTAAATTTTCCCCAAGATATAAATGTCATAAAGAAAGAATCATGATATATAAAAGCAAATGTTTATTAAGGGATAAATCATGATTACAAGTGCAATAATTTTCTTTTTTTTATTCATTTTAAGTCATGATAAAAGAATAAATCAATGATTCCTCTTAAGCACAATTCTTTTTCATCAAATTATCAATCCTCACATAAGGTGCCCAAGGAACTATTGAAAAAAACCTCTCCTTTTAGCATAGGTAACCCTTATAAGGCCTCTTCAATCTCTCATGAATCCAAAACACCTAAATCAAAAGCCCAAAGGAATCATTTTTGACAAAGAGAGTTTTAGAAATAATGGGTTGGAACCTCTTTCAACTATAAATACAAGGGGTGATTTAGGCATAGAGGATTCAAATTTGGATGACATTTTGAATCAAGACATTTTCATAATCTTCAAGCATTGAATTCTCGAGAAATCAAAATTGCCACCAGTTATCGGTTAAGGAATTTTTTGACAAAAATGTAAGGAGCATGATAAACGATCTTGATTTATGGTGGTGCCATCGTTATAGCATTTCAAGATCACATTTTCGTAATAAAATTTGTTTATATAGCAAAATGAAATCTTTTAGCCCCTACTTGGGTTCAAGCATTAAATATAATCCTAACCTAAATCCAAAATATTCAAAATCATTAAAAGAAAAAATCATTTCTTAAGCTGTTCAATCCATCAACTCAAGACTTCTTAATTAAATTATTATTTTTGAGATTCATAACATGAATAAAAGTCATTAACGGACTCAAAAAAAGCTCACGGACTTCCTAGTGATTTACAAAATATCATAAATGAACTTATCACTTGGCAGCTCATCAAACTTCTGAAAATCAAACTTTATCATAAAGAAATCAAGGCAAAGCAACATATTATTCCAAGACATGAGATTCAATTTATCATGATAATATACTTCCATGAACTCAAAAGATGAGTATCCTGTTAAAATCAAACATGAGTTTGTTCATCAAGATTTTCGCCGTTATCGCCTTTAAATACTCATGATATCATAAAATCAAAAGCATGACAACCAACTATTATTATCAATGATGATTACATAAGGTATGTCCAATTTTTATATGCATCTGTCGATATTGTATTACTTTGAAGCACAAGTTAATATTTAGCCCATTAAGATCAAAAGCATTACACGGTTTACCTCCATGATAGTCCAATTTCTATTTTATGTGTTAATTTCATGATTTCATCGTTCATATGAGTATACCTACATGTTTTTCTATATAGGTCCAAAGAGCAAACCATCAAGAGAAATATTAATATCGAAAATCACGAAGCACATTTTTTTAAAAAATATTCATCTAATCTATTTTCATGAGATTCACAAGACTCAAACATGAATTATTTAACTCAAAAAAAAAATATTTTCATTTTTAAAATATGTGAGCATATTCAAAAAATTTTTATAAAAAACATGATGATGGCGAATTGATATTCTTGAGTTAACCACTAACTCCGGGTTTAGCAAACTTCCTATCAATATGCCATTGATGAACGCGGATTATCCCAAATCTAAGCAACATTCATCATGTTAAAAAAAAGAGAAGCGTAAACCATGTGCAAATATAAAATGTTCAATTCAATGCATGAAGTCATCAATCTACTTCTCACCTTATGTCATCAACAAAAAGAAAAGTTGCATCATAGTTAGTTTAAAAAAGATGACACAAGTTTTACAACACTAGCTATTAATCCCATCATACAACATTAAGCATAGCTTTGTAATATAAATCACTTAAGATTTTTTTTAAGATGTCTGACGTAGTAATTCAACACTTGCTTCTTGTGTAGGGTACGCTACTTCTCTTGAAATTACAGAAATTATGTTTTGATTTCTTTTTCTTTTTTCTCTTTTGTGGCTATGAAGATCAAGTTTACACTTTGATTTCTTTGTGATATACCAAGTTAGCAATTTTTTCTCCCCTTTATCATTGTCAAAAAGAAGGGGAGAATGTAAGTGACAAAATCTTAACAACTTTAGAAAATTTTCAAATTTTCGCACAAATAAGATTCAAAAGTGAATATTCATGATATGAGATTAGAAAATATTTAATCAAGTCAAAAATTCAAGCAATGAATATTGAATTCAAGTTTTTTTAGCTCCCCCCTTTGTCAATGTCAAAAACTTTTGAGGACTCAATGGCTGAAAAAAATTACCATCATTATACAAGCTATATAAAAGAAATTATGTTATGATATCAGAAAAATCCTGAAGGACATAATTCAATTGATATTTTTTTTAATAAAATTGAAATCATTATACAACCAAGGTTCATGATAAAAAGAAATTTCAATGTCAAAAGATCAAGTGGATTCATTTGGTAGTAAAAAAAAACAACTTGATTCTTCATAATAGATCTAAATCCATCATGGTCATAAGAAAAATTTGAGTGTCGAAATAATTATTATATCAATCTAAAATATGACTTAGATTGTTTTCCATCCAAAGAATAAGACATTCGTCCCAGATCTGCCAGTATAGATAAAAAATTTTTTTTAAAAGCGATCAAAAAAAGAATTTGAGTTATAAAATCGGAGAGATCAAGATCATAAATTATAAATATTCTTTGAAAAGAATCATTTAGCATTTGATTATTGCATAAAATTCTAAATATCAAATATCAAGATATCAAAGACTTGGATTGTGATAAAGCTCATTTCAAGCTTTGAATTATCAAAAATTATTACCATAGTTTCTGAGATTCTGATGACATAAACTTGAATTATTCCTCTTTGGTAAATGATATTAAAAAGAAATCGCCATGGAAAATATTTTGATTCACAAAATATATCAAAATCAAGAATTTAAAATCATGATTTCGGGTGATCAAGAGAGGAGTCATAAATCCATTCAAACTCATTTTGTCAACTCAAAGAAACCCTAATCAAAAAAATATTTTCGAGATTCATAACATAAATGAAATGATTATCAACTTTTTTAGATTTGAAAATGATAAATAGAATTTTGATAAACACTTATTATCAAATCATTTAATTTCATAATTCATTTAAAGGTTCTCCTCTATGGTAAATAAAAAAGGAAATATAGGAGAAAAAATGAATTCAAAGGAGATAGAACATGATTAAAGCATTTAACACAGTTAAAGCATGATTCATATTTAAAATATTATCTTAATGTCATAAATATGAACTAAGAATTTTTAAATCTGAAATCATCCTAAAAATCATAATCAATAAATTCATGATAAGCAAGATTTATTGAAGATAAGATAGAGGATTCCATTTCATTTTTTTATAAATTTCTATTCATATGATTTGCTTTGAATAAGCTTTTGCCTTAATAAAATAAAATGTCAATATTCAATAGAAAGGCAAATTTTGTAGTAATGATCATTAAGTCAAATCACATTAAGTATGTGACATTTTCAAAAGATTCGATTCAAAGAGATTCACATGGATTCATCAAAAACCGAAAACTTTAGAGATAGAAAAAATTTTTCAAGAATCATGCATTTTCTTTTTTATGATTTACTTTTTAAGCATGCTTTTGATAACTTTGTAATGCTAGAAAGTTATGTATCGAAATTATAAATCCATGTAAGATTCAAAGTTTAAAATATCCAAATGCATATAAACACCATCATTTATTATTAAAACCCAAATCATAGGTTCATTTTGCAAGAGATTCACAAGATTGGTAACATAGTTTTATTTAATTCTTTCAATGGGATGAGTGTGCATCATGTTTTAAAACAATTGATTTATTTAAAAATGTTCAAATTTTCATTCAAAGACCATCCATCATTTTAAAACCAAAAGCATCATCAAAACCATTAAAATTCATGGATTTTCATCCTTCAATGATGATTTCAAAGGTATGTTCAAATATTTCAAGAAATCCATATCATATAAATTCAAAATAAGCATGTTTTTCAAAAAAACATCATAAAAATCATTTTAATTCTTTTTTTTTTTTTATTTATTTCGTGCAAGATGATCAATGAGCAGGTTCAAATTTTTGCTAAAATCAAACATCATTTATTTTAAATCTTTGAATTAAATAATTTTAGCTTAGTGTGAAAAACCATCATGAAAAGTCCAAATATATAAATATTATTCAAAATCATGGATTTTAATTTTAAAATCATTTAAAATTCAACACATAACATGCATGATATAAAAAAATCATCAAACATCATGTTTAGAATGGAAAAATAAAATATCAAGATATGCATATATAGATTCTTCTAGGTAAGATCACAAATCATGCAATAATCATTTTAATTTTTTTTTTTTTCAAAAATACTAGAAAAGAAAAGCAAGAAAATATTGAAAAAAAATTATTTATTTCCTACCAACTAAGTTACACAATTAAGAAAAAAATTTTCTATTAATTTCATAACAGCAAAATCATTTCGAGTTTTTCTTACGTTGTTACCTTATAGATCAAAGCGTGGTTGTGTCTTCATCCTTTTGTGCTTTCCATTTCTTTTATTTTGTGTGCTTTTTTTTCATCTTTTTTTGGTTTCCTCGTTCTGCTTCCAAGTTGGTGTTCTTGAATTTATATTTTTAACTCATTTTAATGAACTTTTTTAAATTTTTAATGTCAAAGTTCAACGTTCTCAACATTGTTCTCATCACTTGAGTCATCACCAAGTGGTATTTTTATAGTCCTGGGTGCCCCAAATCCTTCCTGTTCTTTGGAAGGTGGTTCATAGTTATTCATATTTCAAAATGTTTCTAGAGGCTCATTTCATATGTCATAATGAGCCAATTAGTTCTTCTAATAGAAAAAATTATTTAAATTTTTTAGCCTCTTTATTGTGTGGTTACTTTAGGATCACCTTTTTTGGAAGGATCTTAAGATCTTGTTTATGAGTTTAAAATCTGAAAAGACTATTTGACATCCATAAAATGGGTATATATGTCATATAGTCTTACTTGGTTTCGTTTTTGCATCATTTGCTTTTTGAATCTTTGACTCTACTAGTTCCCTCATCGTGATTTCAAGTGTTAGCCAAATTTTAGCCGTAAAAAATGATATGTCCAAAGCACAAAATAAGGCATTCATAGTCTGCGTTTAAAAAAATTTTTTGGACCATTCGTTCGTTGGTTTGGGGAAGTTGAAAATGGTTTCAACAATGTTTATAAATCAAATCCATTCAAAACTCTCATTCGGTTTTCTAATAGAAAGATCCATTTAAAAGGTTGCAGACTATTTTCGAAACCAGTCGAATAAATTTGACCTTCTGGCACTAAGGGGGGGGGTGAATTAAAGTGAAACGATAAACTTTCAATGATTTTCATGAGTTTTGAAAACTTAAAATGCGAAAAGAATAATGTTGGATTTTTATTATGTAGAAGATGAGGGATGAACTTAACAAAATGGGTTTGTAGAAAGATAAATGTGAACATAAATGCAAACTATTTTTATAGTGGTTATCATAGATCCACTCCTGATTCCCAATTGAACTCGCTATCCTCCTTCTGTGGGTAAGGATAAACTCCAACACCTCTCCTTTTTGGCAGGGCCAAGAGTTCATCTTAGGGAAAGATTTTGTAAGTCCATGAATGAGGGGTATTTATAGGTCTCAATAGGATTCAAATTTGCCCAAAGTGTTTTTGCTGGAACCATCCAAGATCGATAGTGTAATGCCGTGGACTTGTCAAAGTTTTGGAAGTTCATTCAAAGATGCCGGAATTTCGGCTCACTAGTTGGGTTCGGTTGAAACAAGGTCAGTGGCCTCTACTTGGGAACTTAACGGAAGATTTCTAAGCCAAGTCGGTTCGCTGAGACTCGCCATAACCGGGAGTATGCCTGATGGGGAGTCCACCGGAAGCAACTTGTCCGAGGGAAGCATCAGAAGCCTCAATCCCTTGGAACCGCCTAGGAAAAGCTCGGAAGTTGACTTGAAGAGTGTCGGATCAAATCACATTGAGTTATGTTTTTAAGTTCAGAAGTTTGCACATGAGTAGAGCAAGGATTTGGGAAAAATCCTGCTTAAATTCAATGGGGCCAACCGGGCCTCCACGGGCCAAGTTAAAAAAGAATAGGCCCATTCCTGGCTTTGTCGAATGGGCGTTGAACCAGTCAAGGCGGTGGAACCGGCCGACAGTTGAGCGTGTAACCGCCTCGATACCACATAAGACAAAGCGGAACCGTCGAAGGCAGTAACACCGCCCTTTACATTTTCAGCATGGAACCGCTTTGGTCGGGGTAACACCGATCCTGTTTGGGGCGGTGGCACCCATGTCGGGCCAACAAATCGACATGCGGTGGCAGTCGCCACTAATAGGCAGCGCCACCGCCCGACCACGAAGAAGGGAACTCAAATTTGATTTCAAATTTGGAGCCCAATTTTGAATCCACTTTGGATCTATAAATACCCCTTTCTCACCTGAAAGGGCACCCTTTTGAGAGTTAGAATCTTAGTCTTGAGCTTTTTTGAAAAGTCTTGAAAAGTCTTGTTCTTGCTAAGTGTTCACCTTCTTCTTCTTCTTGAGAAATCTTGTACAAGTGTGAACTTCTTGTAAAGGGTTGTAAAGGGGTATTTGGTCCTTCCCCTTCAAAGGATTTGCTAGTGGAAGAGCTTGAGCCTCATGTAAAAAGGCTTCAAAGAGTGGATGTAGGTCATTTGACCTAACCACTATACATCATTGTGTCCATAAATGTGTGAGTGTTTACATTCTTGAATCATTTCATTACTTGGCTGCAAGTTGTTTAGTTCATAGTTATTTCCTTTTTACGTAAGCAATTACTTTCAAGTTCTCTTTTCGCCAAATCGAAATCTTCTATTAACTTGTGTTTTTTGCAAAAATCGGTTTCAAAAAAAGTACGATTTTTTAATGCATAATTCATTCCCCCCCCCCCTCTTAGTGCCTTTTAGATCCTTTCAATTGGTATCGAGCAAGGTTTGCTCTCATATTGGTTTAAAACCCAAAGAGATGGCCTACTCGGTGATGCAAGAGGGTCCACTCCATTACTCATCTTTTATGTTTAATGGGTCGGATTATACGTATTGGAAGACTCATTATGAGGATTTTTCTCATTTCCATGGACTTGAACTTTGGAACATTATTGAAAATGGCTTTGCAAAAATCTTCTTCCCGATGAGTGAGTGGAATGAGTTGGAGAGGAAGATTTTTTGTTCTCAATGCAAAGGCTATGAATGCCTTATTTTTGTGCGCTTGATAAGAATGAGTTTAATCGGGTTTCTATTTGTGAATCGGCATTTGATATTTCAAGCACTCTTGAAATCACTCATGAAGGCACTAGCCGAAAGTGAAAGAGTCCAAAATCAACATTCTTGTGCATTCCTATGAACTTTTTTGGGATGAAACCAAATGAGTCCATTGGAGACATGTACACCGCTTTTATGGATGTCATCAATGGACTTAAAGTTTTGGTAAAGGTTTTTCTAATTTTGAATTGGTAACTAAAATTTTTAAGATCCCTTCCAAAGAGTTGGGATCCAAAGGTCAAGCCATTCAAGAGGCCAAGGATCTTAAAGTATTTCCTCTTGAAGAACTTATTGGATCTCTAATGACCTACGAGATGACGTGCCATGCTCATGAAGAGCTTGAGAACCCCCCTTCCAAAGAACGAGGAAGGATATGGCACTTAGAACACAAGAAGACCACTTGAAAGGAACATCAAGTGATGAGGATAAAGTGACAATGACATTGCACTTTAACTCAAAAGTTTAAGAAATTTATAAGAAAGAACAAATTTAAAAAATGACACAAAAAAAGCAAATTTGAACACAAAAGGACCAAGTTATTTGCTAATTAATGCAAGAAGTCGGGACACTTCAAGAATGAATGCCCTCAAGCCAAGAAGAAGCAATTCAAGAAAAAAAAAGCCTTGAAAGGCCATGGGGATGATTCAAGTGACTCAAGGTTGAAGAAGCTAGCAACAAAGAGGAGGCAAACTTCGCACTAATGGCATTAGGAGAAGAGGTTAGTGAGTTACTTAATGAAGAATTATCTTTTTGATGAACTTTCTATGGCTTTTCATGAGTTATTTGATGAATGTAGAACTATTAGTAAGAAGTTCAATTTGCTTAAGAAAGAGCATGCTTTATTACAAAGTAAGTTCAATAGTCTTCAAACCCTTCTCTACCCCCCATGCTCTAAGTGTGAAGACTTAGATGCAACAAAGGGGAGAACTTGTTACTCAAAGAGACCCCTAAACAAGTTTAAGGTCGGTAGCAAGGGCTTGGACATGATTCTTGCTAACAAAGGTCACATCCGGAAATAGAAGTGGAATCAGATTTGTGAGAGGTTCTCACCAAAATCCCACCACCTTCATTAAAGGGCCTACATTGCATGTATCACCCCATTTGAAATGTAATTTTTTTGTGGCAAAATGGGACATGTTGCTTACAAATGTCCATTCAAGAAAATTAATCCACAAAAAATTGATATGGGTTCCTAAAGGAACCATAAACAATTCAATGATAAATTACAAAGTAAGTAGATCAATTTGTAAGGCACCCAAAATCAAATGGGTACCTAAAAAACCATCCCTTTTTTGTAGACAAACTCACAAGCTAGGAGCAAGAAATGGTATCTTGATAGTGGATGCTCAAACATGGAGATCCATCTCATTTCTCTATGCTCACTAGCAAAGAAGAAGGATATGTCACCTTGGAGACAACAACAAGGGTAAAAATCATTGGCAAGGGAACCATAGGTAACAAATCGAAGTTTTTCAATTGATGATGTGTTACTAGTTGATGGTTTAAAACATAATCTTTTAAGTATTAGTCAATTATGTGATAAAGGTTATGTTGTTAGATTTGAATCTAATGTTTGCATTATTGAAAAAACCCAACAACAACATATCCATGATTGCTTTAAACAAAAACAATGTCTACACCATAAATATTGATAAATTAAGTAATGAAATGTGTTTTTCGGTTTTGAATGATGATGCTTGGCTTTTGGCATAGAGATTAGGCCATGCAAGCATGAAACTAATCTCTAAGATTTCATCTAGAGATTTAGTAAGAGGTATCCCAAACATGAAATTTGTTAAGGATAAGGTATGTGATGCATGTCAACTAGGGAAAACAAATAAAGACTAGTTTCAAATCAAAAAATCAAATTAGCACCACTAGACCATTGCAATTGATCCATTTGGACTTATTTGGACCAATTGACATAACAAGCCTAGGAGGTAGCAAATATGCCTTTGTAATTGTGGATGACTATAGTAGATACACTTGGACCTATTTCTTGGCTCATAAAAGTGATTGTTTCAAATGTTTCTCTAAATTTTGTAAACTCACTCAAAATGAAAAAAGGTTTTATGATTTCATCAATTGAAGTGATCATGGAGGTGAATTTCAAAATCATGACTTCCAAAATTTTTGTGAAATAAACGGATACAATCATAACTTCTCTACTCCAAGAAATCCACAACAAAATGGAGTAGTGGAAAGGAAAAATAGAAGTTTGCAAGAAATGGCTAGAACCATGTTAAATGAATATAATTTACCAAAATATTTTTTTTCAAGCCGTGAATCTGAGCTTGCTATGTTATGAATAGAGTTCTAGTGAGACCATCCCTATCTAAAACTCCATATGAATTATGGAATGATAAAAAAAACCCAATGTTTCTTATTTTAAAGTTTTTTGGTTGTAAATGCTTTATTTTAAATGAAAAGGATGCCTTAGGAAAATTGATGCAAAATCCAATGAAGGCATATTTCTTGGTTATTTATTCTTGGTTTCTAAGGCTTTTTAGTGTTTTTCAACAAAAGAACCTTACTTATAGAAGAATCTATTCATGTGGTTTTTAATGAATTTTTTTTGAATTTAAGAAGAAAGATTTTGATGATGATTTTGGTCTTGATAATTTGAATTTGAATGAACCCTCTCCTCAAAATGACAACTTGGATGCATCTTTCTTCCCAAACTTCCTTACCCAAGGAATGGAAGTATGTAGATGCTCATCCCAAGGAGTTAATTATAGGAGATGCATCGAAAAGGGGTTCAAACTCGCTTCTTCTTTCAAAAATTTTTTTGTGCCCATGCCGCTTTTCTTTCTCAAGTTGAACCAAAATGCATTGTTGATGCCTGAAAGATGATTCTTGGGTTATCGCAATGCAAGAAGAATTGAATCAATTTGAGAGGAATGAGGTATGGAAGCTTGTTCCTAGACCTAATGACCACTTAGTTATTGGTACTAAGTGGGTCTTTAGAAACAAGCAAGATGAATACGGTATCGTGGTTAGAAACAAGGCTAGAACTAGTGGCAAAGGTTTCAACCAAGAAGAAGAAGGTATCGATTATGAAGAGACCTTCGCTCACGTTGGCAAGATTGGAAGCCATTAGGATGCTCCTTGCCTATGCTAGTAGTAAAGATTTCAAATTATTTCAAATGGATGTCAAAAAGTGCATTCTTAAATGGTTTTATTTTCGAAGAAGTGTATGTGAACAAACAACCACGGATTTGAAAACTCTCTATTTCCTAACCATGTGTTTAAGCTAACTAAGGCTCTATATGGTCTAAAAAACAAGCCCCTAGGGCTTGGTATGAGAGGCTTAGTTCTTTTTTTTAATTTCAAATGATTTCACTAAAGGCAAGGTTGATACTACATTGTTTATTAAACATTTTGAAAATAATTTTCTTATTGTTCAAATTTATGTTGATGATATTATTTTTGGTTCTTGTAATAAATCACTATGTGAATTATTTGCTAAGGATATGAGTGATGAATTTGAGATGAGCCTAATGGGAGAACTAAAATTTCTTTTTAGGACTACAAATCAAGCAACTAAGTGATGGTATATTTCTAAATCAATCAAAATACACATTGGAATTGTTAAAAATGATTTAACATGGATGGATCAAAAGATATTAGCACTCCTATGAGCACCTCTGCTAAATTAGATATGGATGAAAATGGAGAAAGTTTTGATCAAAAAAAACTTATAGGGGCATGATAGGTACTTTGCTTTTATCTTTTGCAACTGCACTGACATCATGTTCAGTGTAGGGCTATGTGCAAGATTCCAAGCTAATCCTAAGCTATCTCACTTGAAAGTTAAGAGGATTCTTAGATATCTTAAAGGGACCCTAATCTTGGATTATGGTATCCAAAATCGATAATTTTTGATTTGAAAGCTTATAGATTTTGGATTTTGGTGGATGTAAAATAGATAAAAAAAAAGCACATCCAGAACATGCCAATTTCTAGGACATGCACTTGTTTCTTGGACTTCCAAGAAACAAAATTTGGTTGCACTATCTACGGTAGAAAGTTTGAATATATAGCTGCAAGTGCATGCAGTGCAAGGTTATCTGGATGAAAAAATACACTAGAAGACTATGGAATTTACTTAAAAAACATTCTATAAAATGTGATAACACGAAAAGTGCTATTTGTCTAACTAAAAATCCTGATTCAACACTCTCGAACTAAGCACATTGACATTAGGCATCATTTTTATACGTGATCATGTAAGTAGTAGAGATGTCACCCTTGAATTTGTTGATACAAATCATCAATTAGCTGGATATTTTTGGAAAAACCTTTAAATGAGGAACAATTTGATTTTATTAGAAGGGAATTAGGCATGTTAAACTGTCCAAATAAGTAAGCTCTATTTGATGATATCTTTCCTTGAAATTATGGTTTTCATCCATTTGATTCCATACATTTTGATTTTTCTTCTTGGATTTATTTTCATCAAATTTTTTTGACTTCATCCCATCTCTAAGAACAAATTTTTTTTTTAAAAAAAAAAAAAAATAATGAAATGCAGTTTTTTTTTGCTTAGCAGTAGCACCGCCGATAGATGGTGGAACCGCCTGGTGCCCCCGGTGGAAGCTGCTTCAAAGCGCAAGGGTAGTATCTGCCTCTAACACCCCTTTTATAAGGGGTGAGTTAGAATGGTAGAACCGCCCCCCTAACCCGAGAGAGTTCTCTTCCTCACCTCTCTACACTCCTCTAAACCCTCCCAAGCATCATTTCTTCCCTCTAGAAGCCCTAAGAAGGAGATCTTACTTTGATTCAAGCTCCCTACATCTCAAAGGAACAATCTAAGGTAAAAAACCAAATTATTTTCTTTCCTTTTCTTGTCTAGTTTAATTCCTTTCTTCAATTGATTATTGATCTATCCTAAATAGAAATGGCCTAAAAAAAGAACATCAAGAGACAAAGGAAAAAGGATGGAGGTAGATTCATTTGACCAATCCTTGTTTAAATCACAAGAAGCTTCCCTTAGATTTTTCTGAACTTGGTTCTAGACCCATTCATAAAGGAAAATATGTTGATTTGAATCAATTAGGGGAGCCTAGAACCTATCATGTGGTTTTTGAGACTTAGAGGCCTTACCCATTTTGCAAATTGTTGAACCTGTTTATCCACGCTTAGTTAAATTATTCTATGCTAATTTAACCATGAATGATGATGGCTTGTCAACTTATCTTCTAGGTAATGAGATCCAAATATGTGATAATACTATATGCTCATTAATTGGAATTGTTGAAAAGAGTTAGGGTGTTATTTTAGAGGAAAATGGGATATGGACACAGTTGGTGCCACCCACCAAGTTTTTTAGAAACCATGTTTGCAAACCCAAATTTAGGTATAATCCCCAAGAGTTGTGAACATTTATTACCTTTTTAACTCTAAAAATTTTGTATCACATTCTTGTAAGCATTGTCATTCCTAAATAGTTTCATCATGATGAGATCGGCCACTCGAAGTTAGGTACCTTTATATTGGATCATGACCAAGACAACATTTTTGTTTTGGATACCTAATCCCAAGACACATGATAGAGGTCCTTTCTAAAGGATCAATGTTACCATATGGAGGTTTAATAACAAAACTATTGCATGCCCATAATATTTGCATTCCACCAAATGAAGAAGCAATACAAGTGGAAGATTTAATATCATTGACGTTAAACTACTTTGACTTAGGTGTACATTCGAAAGCATGGAATAGGGGTTAGACAACCTAGGAGAAGTGATATACCTCCCCCCACCAGTGAGACCATCCCTGAAACACCAGTCCTTAGGGGAAATGAATCTCCTCCCCGATCCTTTTTTGTTGCAGCTACATCGGTGACATTTCGCTCCATCTTCCGACGATCCGATCATGAGAGAGTTAAATGAAGTAAAATTACAGCAAATTGAAATTTTGAAGGAAATGCGAAAGATGAACCAAAAGATAGATCACATGTATAGGCATCTTGGCATTCCTCCCCGAGGAGTAGCTTCAGATTTGTATTTTTTTTTTTGAACGTTGTAAACTTGTAGGTGCAACTTTTGACATATATATGTTGTATTATCTTCATTAGACATGATATATGTTGTATTATCTTCATTACATCTTCTTGGCCATTTGTGAAATGATTTTTCGAAATGATTTTCGCTTTCTCGATTGATTTCCTTTTCCACATTTGTGATATTTTTGGCCATCATTTTTATTGTTACATATGAATCCCTCGTTTCCTTTTTTGTTGATGACAAAGGGGGAAATAATATGTGTATTGCCATATGTTGAAAGGTTATATGCATTTTCCATGCTTTACAAGTTATTGCAAGTTAAAATGCTTATTTAGGTTCTTGATATCATGTTTTTTAATTATGTATACTTCATTGATATCTTTGATACCTATTTGACATCTTAATGTCCAACATCAACTTTGTCATCATTAAGTACATCATGAAGTTAAATTTATTGTGTTGAATTCAAAAATTGAATTCAAGCAATTTTTTTTATGGCATATAGATAGGGGAGTTAAGAGTAACTCCATCCATTGATTGTCATCATCAAAAAAGGGGAGATTGTTGAATCTCGGATTTTGATGATGAAGTCAATTGGTGAAATATTTGTTCTAATCTACTTTGTCGAGATAAGTGTGCGTGAATAACTATTTATGGGAAGAAAACATAAAGTGATTTACCAAGGTCAAGTCCGTCTGGGGTTCAAGAGTTCATCGAAGTCCGAGAGATTTTCGGAAGTGTTGCCTAAACCATCCAAGATCGAAGGGGACTTGTCAGAAGTTTGGAAAGTTCATCTCAAAGATCGTCAAGGTTTGCGGAACTTAAAGGGAAGAAGAGGAAGTTAGCCAAAGACTCGTTGAGCTCGCCATACAATCCGGGAGTAGGCGGGAGTCCACCGGAAGCAATCCGAGGGGAAGCATGGAAGCTTCCGGAATCTCAAAAAGTTTCGTTGGAAGTTGACTTGAAGAGTGTGGGATCAAATCACGTTGAGTTATGTTTTTTAAGTTCGTAGTTTTGCACATGAGTAGAGCAAGGATTTAGGAAAAAAAATCCTGCCTAAATAATGATGGGGCCAACCGCCTCATTGGGCCAAGTTGGGGCTTAAACAGGCCCATTCGCTTTTGGTAGAAATGGGGCAAAGGTTGAACCCGAACCGGGCGGTGGCACCGCTGGGCGAGCAAGCGCCTCTCTGATACAGACAAAGTGGGTGGAACACTGATTGAAGTGGCAGCGCCTTAGGCCATCTGACGAGTGGAAGTGGAACTGGTGGGGCGGCACTTTCGTCCATATCCGCCAGTCATGTACTTGCTGACAAGGCGGCACCACCTTCGATCAGACCATGACGCGGTGGCACCCCCGACACACCAGAATGGGAACTCCAAATTTGATTTCAAATTTGGAGCCCAATTTTGAATCCATTTTGGATCTATAAATACCCCCCCTTTCTCAGTTGAAAGGGCACCTTTTGAGAGTTAGAATCTTAGTCTTGAGCTTTTTGAAAAGTTTGAAAAGTCTTGTTCTTGCTAAGTGTTCACCTTCTTCTTCTTCTTGAGAAATCTTGTAAAGTGTGAACTTCTTGTAAAGGGTTGTAAAAGGGGTATTTGGTCCTTCCCTTCAAAGGATTTGCTAGTGGAAGAGCGGGAGCCTCATCGTAAAGGCTTCAAGAGTGGATGTAGGTCATTTGACCCAACCACTATACATCATTGTGTTCATAAATGTGAGTGTTTACATTCTTGAATCATTTCATTACTTGGCTGCAAGTTGTTTAGTTCATAGTTATTTCCTTTTAAGTAATTACTTTCAAGTTCTCGAAATTTCGCCAAATCAAATCTTCCTCAATAACTTGTGTTTTTTGCAAAATCGAAAAAATATGATTTTAATCCGATCTTTTCTTGGCACTAATTCACCCCCCCTCTTAGTGCCTTTTAGATCCCGTTGACGCCTCAAAGTTTTCATGGGTATCGGCCAGGAATTCTAGCTCAACATCAATATCCTAACGTGATTACCCGGCAGCAACGCAATTCTCCAACGCCAATCGTCTAATCATTCGACGATAGTAGACTCAAGATTACTCAAAACGTAGTTAGACAATAAAAAAACACAATCAATTAGTTTCATTATTAAAACTGAAGATTTAACAATATTCAATCCATAAAGAAATCATATCATGAATACCAAAGTCCATAAATCATTTCAACAAATCTTCTTTTTTAGCAAATGAAGTAGACACATAGAGAAAAAACTCTTGATTCAAGCATAAGACATCTCATCACATTTCATAAAAAAAATATCTTAAGTTATCAAATATCGAGAGGTCAAAATCATGATAAAGCTCATTCAAGAACCATTGAATCATCAAGAAATCTCTTGTATCAAACAAGGAACAAAGAAATTATCGATTCTTACATTTCAAACCATCATTACTTCAACTTATTCAATTCAAATCATCAAAATCAATTTTTTTAGAGATTCATCAATAATGGTATGAATTCATCACTTGTCTTTTAATGAAAAGTCAAAACTTTAGAGATAGAGTGGATTTCAAGAAACATGCATTTTCTTTTTATGATTTAGTTCATATAATATGCCTTTGTCTTTAATAGAAATAAATATCAATGTTCAAAGAGCAAAGACAAATTTCATCATAAAAAAAAAATCATCAAGTCAAAAGATATAACACATTAAGCATGCTACATCTTCCAATAAAAATTGATTCATCATGATAATGTGTTTCCATTTTAAGTTATATGTTTCAGGTAAGTGTGCTCAAGTTTTACATATAAAAAAGCCATCATCATTATAAATTCAAAATATAAAAAATTTCGTCAAAAATCAAAAACACATTATTCCAAGACATAGATTTGAATTATCATTGCTTCAAATCCTCATGCATGATACCATACAATCATTAAGCATGATAACAACCTTTTAATCTTTTCATTATCAAGGATGATTTTATAAGGTATGTTCAAAATTTCATTTGAAAGCCATATATCATCATATAAATCAGAAATTATCATTAAAATCTTTCATTTGAAAATTTTATTTAGAGTAATGTAGATTGATTACATGTAAGCATGCTCCAAGTCCTTTTTTTTTTATAAAAGATGTGCATCAAGTTTAAAACCAAAAAAAGATAATTTCATCATCAAAACCATCAAGATCAAACACATCAAACGTAAAACATCCATGATAGCATATTTTTCCATTTTTTTTATTTTTTTATTTTATGTGATTGATCTCATAGTATGGTATGTTCAAATTTTTATATAAAAACCAAGCATCATGTTGAAAATCGGAAACATCAATATACTTACTTCTACCTTTTAATCCTATTTGGTTATAAGCATTACCATGAAAATATGCAAAAAAATTTTGTGTCTTAACCATACATAAAGATTAAAACAAAAACTAATATGGGAAAAGCATACATGGAAGGATACATGAAATCATCCAATCATCATTCAAAATTTTTTCTTTTCAAAAATACTAGAAAAAGCATGATATAATTTTTGAAAACCATCTTTATTTCCTACTAACTAAATTAACAACTCATGAAATGATCAAGTAATTTCATAATAATGAAAAAAAATAATTGGGTGAGTTATTTACATTTATAGTCAAAAGCCATCAAAACATGGTTCGTTCTTCTTTGGATACACTTGATTCTTTTTTTGTTTGCATGCTTCCTTCTTCTTTTCTTCACTTTTGTATATTCATCTTTGAGTTGTTTGACTTCTTACATTCATAACAAGAGTTGGTGTTCTTTTTTAGATTCATTTGTGTTTTTTTAATTCTTGTTTTATGAATTTTTTTAAATTTTAATATCAAAAGTTCAAGGTCCTCAACATTGTCCTCATCACTTGAGTCATCACTCAAGTGGCATTCTTTTTGTTCAAGTGCCATATCCTTCATATTCTTTGGAAGGTGGTTCATATGTTCATGTAGTTCTAAAAAAAGCTCATTTCATAAATCATCAATGAGCCAATGAGTTTTGATAGGAAAATCATTTAGATATTTAGTTTCTTATATCGTTATGTTACTTTTGGATCTTACCTTTTGGAAGAGATCTTAAAATCTTGTTAATGAGTTCAAAAAATTCGAAAAAATTTACTAAGACTTTTTTTAGACTATTGATGATATATCCGCGAAACGGTGTACATGTCATCAATAGTTTTGCTTGGTACTATTTGAAAAAAAAAAATGGTGCATTAGAAGGTTTACTTTTCGAGTCTTTGATTCTACTAGTGCCTTCGTGTGTGATTTCAAAAGTATACTAAATATCAAAAAAAGCCATTTTCAAGAAGTAGAAATATGATTAAATTTGGTTTTATCAAAGAGTAAAAAATAAGACATTCATAGTTTTGCATTTAAAAAAGAAAAAGACTTTTTTCTCAAGTTCATTCCATTTGGACCTAGGGTTTAGAAGGAGTTTGAAATCCATTTTCAATGACGTTCCATAAATCCAAATCTAAAGTAAGAAAACTCTCATTCGAAGTTTTTCCAATAAGTGTAGTCCGGTCCCATTAAACAAGGGAGGATGAACGATAGAAAAAACCCTTTTGAAATCTGAAAAGAGCCATTTCTCTTTGATTGTAAATCTAATGAGAAATACTAAGCTCTAATGCCAATTGTTAGGGGGTTCCGCACTAAGAGAGGGGAGGGGTGAATTAGTGCAGTGGTTAAAAATATAACAAGCTCTAGCGTTTATTAAAACTCATATGAAAAAGAATCACATTTTGATGAAAACTGATTAAATTGGGTTTTAACTTAAAGACATTCATAAGAAAGAGATGAGAAAGTGGAGCAAGTAAAGTAAAAGTCTTGTAGTAAAGATAAACAACAATGAGTAAATACAAACCTTACAGTTTTTTTATAGTAGTTTAAGTTATTCAACCCACATCCACTCGATTCCTCTTCACTTTGAAGATACCAACTTTCTACTAGTAGTCTCCTTCCAACGGCGAAGACCACCTCCCCTTTACAATATTATTCTCCCTTTGATCGGCTCAAGAGATAATCTTACAAGCACTCACTCCTCTCTTTAAGTCAAATCTATCTAAGGCTTCTAGGAGAGGATGCTTTGGAGTGATTTTGCCAATATTTTGCTTCTTTCAAAGTTTATGCTTTATGTATTCTACCTAGGGATGAGAGGTATTTATAAGTCCATTGGATTCAAACTTGGAGCCAAAAAACTATTCCATCCCGGGTTTTCCAGTACTAGCGGTACCATTGCTAGTCGACAAGCATTCACCGCCTAGTACACCTAGCATTGGGGTACCACCACCTAGACCACTTGGGCAACCCAATCCTCAGCGGTTCCATCGCCTTCTAGTTTGCGGTGCCATCGCCATGGCTTGTGGTTCAACATTCTTTGTTTGGGCCTTTGAGTCCCGCCAAGCCTATTTGGGTACCGCTCAATTGGCCCTAACAAGGTTAATGGGATTAATACCAATCCTAACGCTAATTAAGCCTTAACCTACTTCGATAGATAATTATTGCTAGTTATAGGTGCCCCACAAGCCAATCAGTGAGTGATGACACTTGTAACATGCTACGCCAATCTCTTTTTGCTTTATGATTAATGGCATTTTTTCTCACTTTATTTATATGTATATTATGATGTCCTTGGATCCGCATAATGGGGAATCGAATATGATGAAATCACAATAATGAGACCCATTCACCTTTAAACACAGATGGTAAATAATCTTGGCCATAGGATTTACCGAGAGGGACATCGAGATAACTAGACAAACCAGTGTGTTATATACCCATCCATATGATGGGGAGGGTGGCTATCTCATAGCTACTGTTGTGGGGACACTAAGGGTATAATGCAGGTGCTCATTGGAGAATAAGTTCAAAGGATTGATACGCCTATGGAATCTTTGGATGGTTATTGATACCTCAACATCGCACAACAATTGCAGTAGTCCTAGTAGTAGTGTATATGGTCCTTAGACTTGAGATACCAAAGATACCTTATATACTTACTCTATTCTTTGACATCAACTTGGGGTTTGAAAAGTTCCAAATCTAGTACATCGCTTCTCGAGGAATGGTAGCCAACCTACAAAAGTAATTGAGTGTCAACAGAGGATCATCCACTCTCAGTATCATGAAAGGAATATCCCATGTGTTCTTGTGGGTAAATCTCTACTTCAGAGTCATTTAGATTAAGAGAAAAGAGTTCTCCGGAGAATTGATTAGAGCGAGACTCGACTAGAAACCATATGGGCCTGATAAGCACCATGCCCAATATACGGTCTCTAGGATATTAGATGGATGAAGGACTATAGGTACATGGTGGCGAGGACATATAGGTCCAAAGGTTGGATTCCCCTGTATCGCTTCTAAGGACTATGGGTAGTGGCCTAGTATGTCTGCAATCAATGAGTCGGCGTGAATTATTATGGAGATAATAATTCATTGAGTTAGAAGGAGTTTCGACAGTATGACTCTATAGCCAGCTCCCATATTGGGCCTAGAGGGTCACACATATATGGTAGGTGTTGCGATGAGTAGAGGTTCGATAATGAGATATCCGATGAGCCCATACCTTATTGGATATCCAATAAGCCTCGAATTATTGGATCCCATAGATGAGATCCAATAAGAAAGCTGGACATTGGTGAGATCTATTAATATAAGAGCTTGGGTAATTGGATAGAGATCCAATAACCAATAGGGCGTGATCCATTAGGGTTTTACAAGAGGCCAGCCTCTATAAATAGGGAGGGAACCAAAGATCCATAGACTAGGTCTTCTTGGTAGCCACCTCCGTTCTCCTTTCCCTAGAGAGCATCATCATCGAGTCCCTATCATGTGGATACCGTTAGAGAGGAGAATGCTTGACCCTCTTTTATCCTCCCCACGGATCTATAGGAATCTCAATAATATAAGTCTCCCCTAGATACTTATCTTTTCACACATGTGTTTTCAGATTCATGATTTGTTTTACGATCGATTCACATGACAACGAGAAACCTTTTTCATGAATATCCAGGATGTTTTATTTTGTTCTTTCTGCGCATGAGATGACGCCTGATTTTGCTTGTTAGTATCGAGCCGTTATTCGTGAATATCAGATTTTTAAAATCATATATTGTGATTAAGAGAGGCTTTTAACGCCAAAATCATTGATGCAAAAAGTAGGAAAGGGCAACAACCCATTTGCTGCCCTAAATGTAGTTAGCCATGGTCAAAGGCTTTTACATCCTTGGCTAAGAGCTTCGGGTTGGCCATGGTGGTCCCGCGATGGTGGCCGGGCGGACTCTATGCTTGTGCATTATTATCAGACCATACAGATGACGCATCACATTGTGGGTGATGCTTGAAGGCGCAGTGTGCCCATGGCTTATCATCGACAACTGGAAAGGAAGCGAGCTACCGGCGGGCGACATCGCCATAATGGGCAATAATGCCATAGCGACGTTTCACCCTACCAATCCGGGCGAGCCACCGGTACGCGCCTACAGGCGCAGGGTCGCCGCAAGGGCAACGCCGCTCATGGATGGATCGGCTGGCGGCGCCATACCAGACCCGAATAAGAACAGAGGGAAGGAGTTTAGGTTTTTTGGATAAAAAGATAGCTTTGCCCTTTAGAATTTTTGAAATTCTAATTTTGTTTTTTTTGTTCAAATTACTGAAATACCCTTCATAATAATTCAAAAATTCTTTTTATGCATTTGAAAAAAAAAATATTAATTAATTAAAAGATTTAATTAATAATTTTTATTTATCTAGTAGTCCTACATGATGATGATTTGTACATATGATGTATGATATGGATGGATGATCATAGACCGTGTGATGGCAAAAAAATATGTTATTATTATTATCGAGCTTGCAAGCCTCTATTTTTCTTATTTATTGTCGAGCCGCATGCTTGTAATTATATTATAATTATACAAAGAGGCGTGAAGGAAGGTGGAAGGAAGCAAGATGACCCATGAGGTCCCGTTTAACCATCGTGATGCGATGGAGATGCGCCGAGATGCCGACGAAACCATGAGGCGAGATGGACTATCACAAGGCATGAAGATGCACCAATACACACATAGATCTTGATGTGAGTGATTGGGCCTAATCGCTTCGGGCTTGATCATATTAGGATGTGGTCTATGATCATCCGGTGGGTGTGATTGCTCATGTGATGTGTGATTGGTTATAAACCTACTAGATATATATATATATATATATATATATATATATACGCATGTGATAAGATATATATTAAATATGTATGTGTGTGACACCTCATATTAGAACCGAATCAAAAAAATCTCCTATTCGACAATATTAAGTCGATAAACGTGGAGGTAATTAGATTGACCCGCCATGACCTTCCATCGTATATAGGTAGAACCCATTCTCGAGATAGGTTGAGTTGGTCGGTCCCCTCAAGACTTACCTATATCGTGATTCGTTATCTTATCTACAACATAGAAACGTCATTGGTGACCGAGACATGGTATG
Source organism: Musa schizocarpa (assembly GCA_900464855.2). Taxonomy (NCBI): domain Eukaryota; kingdom Viridiplantae; phylum Streptophyta; class Magnoliopsida; order Zingiberales; family Musaceae; genus Musa; species Musa schizocarpa. The sequence goes on from UBIG03000080.1 coordinate 57,832, forward strand.
CTTGGTAGGAGTCCCTCGAAAGGGTATATCAATGAATAAGACTCATCTTGTAATGATGGTGATGACTTAATCAACATCATGGTTGGTCAAGTCCCTCGAGGCTCTAGGGTTCCCTGAGGCTAAAAAGACGGGGAATCACAAAGAGCCGGTGATCGGCGAGTGAGTTGCCTACCTTTTGGGCTTAGTGTGATTGGTAAGTCTCTTGAGATTACACTAAGATGCCGATGAGATCTCAATCCCACTAGAAGTCACCCAAGACTTTCATTTCATATGCCGAGAGTGTCAACATGACTCGCTAGAAAAAAAAATAGTGGGGAGTATGTCAAAATAGAAGTCCATATCTTGATTGTTTATATTTCTGTAAAAATCTACATGTTAGCTATTTTACTACATCTTTATTTTATTGTCATTAGACCTCTACATGGCATACTTATGCCAATCACCTCACTAGTCTAAATTATACCAAGTTAGCTCATAACCGAGAATCGTTCTCATAACATAGAAAATCACGCACGCCCTTTGACTACGGGTGATACCTATGCCCCAAGGAAGGGGTAAGTGAGGATGAGATTGCCACTATATGAAGTATATAGATGACACTACTTGCCCAAGTATGATATGTTGGGCTCTATGACCACAGAGTTATGGGGGACAACATAAAAGATGGATGTCGATCCATACTCCTACATCTCCATAAATTATTTGAGGAATAGAGAAGAAGTCAACGATATGAGATATTGAAGAGTCTATTCCATACTAGGGATGATTGAGGGACACTGGTTCGTAATTATATCCTTAAGATGATTGGTGGATAGAGAAACTCATAGGTCTAGGAATGGTCCTGAGGATAACTGTGTGGATCTTGTACTTCAATCCCTACTAGATTTCTTTTTTCATAGTTCTTTATGCTGGTAAGACCGGAAAGAAAGTGAAGACAGAGAAGTCCTCGAGAAGGACAAGAGCAAGGGCGTATCAGGTAAAGCAAAGGTTGCTATAAAAGATCTAGTGAAGGACAAAAAAAGATTAACTTCCTATAACAAAGATGGGTATTGGAAGAGGAACCGGCAAGGAGTATCTTACAAAAAAAGGTAAAACGGATGCTTAGAGAAGTTTCGGTACATTCATGATCGGTCTTCATTTGTCAAACTCATATAATAACACATGGGTATTAGATACCGATAGTGTTTATCATATTCTGTAATTTGTTGAGGTTCGCAAAACCTAGAAAAATTAATGAGAGGCAAGATGGATCTCAAGATGGGCACAAAAGCAAGAGTTGATGTTGTTGCTATCATTGAGGTCACCCTATATCTGCTTGGTGGAGCTATTATTTATTTGATTATGTTATTTTGTTCCCTTTATTATAAAAAAAATATTATTTTTATTTCACATTTGACATTGAATGGTTATAAAGTTTTTTTTAGAATAATAATTTGTTTAATTATTAAGGATGATGAGATCATCCCAAGAGGAACATTACTTAATAATTTGATTATGCTAGAAACTACTCACATATCATCAATGTAAGTGAGTCCAGAGGAAACAAAAAAATGAGATGAATAGTATATACTTATAGCATTGTAGACTAGGTGGTATCCATGAGGGAAGGATTTGAAAAGTTATTGATAGATGGATACCTAGATCCATTCGGACCAAGTCATATGCAACTTTACGAACCTTGCCTTCATGGAAAGATTTTGACCAACTCTCCATTAGTGAAATGGAGAGAGAGCCACTTGAGGTTCTCGAGAACCCACCCATACATAGTGATGTATGTGATCCCATGTTAACTCAAAGGCCATAAAAGATTATTCTATTTCATTACTTTCACTAACGATTTCTTTTGAAAAGGACATATGCACTCAATAAAGTACAAGTCTAAACCTTTGAGAAATTTAAGGAATATAAGAACGAAAAAGAGAACCAAATTAAAAAAGAGTATGAAGACTCTTTCTATCGGTCGAGGAGGTGAGTACTGAGTATAGAGTTCACCCGTTCCTCAAGGACCATAAGATTCTATCCCAATGGACACTTCCTTATACACCTAGCTTAATAGTATATCAAAAGGAGGAATCATCTATGCGATGCAAAAACAGTTTTTTATAATTGACACATTAATGTAAATAAGAAATAGCACCATGAATCCATGATATTCTTCTCTTATTTTTTATGATGACAAAAGAGGATATAGGAGTTTGGGTGATGTTGAACTTAGACTATGGTAAGGGGAAGCAAGCAACTAAATCAATTAATAATAGCAAGGAAAAGTATAAAGAGAAATATAAACCAAATCCATAGTGGTTTGGTCATCCCACCTACATGCCCACTCTGCATTCCTCTTCCTTCAAGGCCATTAGCTTTCACTATTGATCTTCTTTTTAATGGACAAAGATCAATTGCACTTGACCACAATTCTTTTTTTCCTTTTCATTGGCTTAAAAGAAAATCTTCAAACCTCTCTTTTACAAGAAACCTCATACCTCCCTAAAAAAATGAACTCTAAACACAAGAAAGAAGAGACTCCAACACTTTACAAGAGAGTTTACACACTTCAATTCATAAGGTTTCATTGTTGCACCAAGCAAGCATAAATGAAATTGTTTAGAGCCCCAAATAGTTGCAAAAAATAGAGCAAAAAAATTAAATTCCTAAGTTTTTGGGATACCGCCAAATACTACCATCACATCGTGATACCACTACTAGTCATATGTGCCCTCAAAGCCAATCACATGAGTGATGACACTTATAACTTGATATGTACTCTTTGTTTTTTGCTTATTATTAGGTATTTTATCACTTTATCTTCGTGTTGCATATATTGTGATGTCCTTAGATCTGTGCAATGAAATGGGATCGTGATGAGATCACGATAATAAGACCGATTCACCTTTAAACATAGACCCTAAATAATCACGTCATAGGTTACTCCAAGAGGGACATCGAGACAAAGGATAGATTGGTGTACTATATACCCATCCATATAATGGAGGTGACCGGTCTCATAGCTACTTGTAGGGAAACACTAAAGGTATGTGCGGTGCTCATTGGGGAATGAGTTCACTGATTGATCTACGCCCTGGAATCTTTGGATGGTTATTGATACCTCACGTCGGACAATGATTCCGTAGTCCCAATAGTGTATTCCGGTCCTTAGACTTGAGACATCAAGGTTGTCTATGAGTACTCACTCTTTGACCTCGGACTTATAGGTTTGGAAAGTTTCAAATCCATTATAGCTAATTATTGGGAGTGGTAGCCAACCTTCGAGCTATTGGTATCAATAGAGGATCATTCACTCTCGGTATCATGAGAAGAATATTCCATGTATTCTTGCTTGAACAAATCCTTGGCCAAGGTTACCGGGATTGAGAGAGAAAAGAGTTCTCGGGAGAATCCGATAAGAACAAGATTCAGGAGAGAGACTGCATGGGCACGATAGCACCATGCCCGGATAGAGGGTCTTTGGGATATTAGTTGGATGAGGGACTATAGATACATGGTAAGCGAGGACAGATAGGTCCAAAGGATTGGATTCCTTGCCTTTCATCATGACCTGGCAAGTGTAATGGCCGTAGTAACGCCCTGTCCGATGAGTTAGTGAATTATTATAGAGATAATAATTCACTAAGTTAGATGGAGTTCTAACAAGTATGACTCACTGGCCAACTTCGATATTGGGCCTAGAGGGTCACACACATAAGTAGGTGTTAGTGACGGTAGAGGTTTGGATATGAGATATAGATTGGAGCCCTTATCTTATTGGATATCCATTAAACCTCTAAAATTATTGGATCCTAAGATGAGATCCAATAATTGCTAATAAGAGATTATTGGGTAGAGACCCACTAATCCAAGAGGCTTTAATTGGATGGAGATCCAATACCCAACATGGCAAGATCCATTAGGGTTTACAAGAGGCCTCTATAAATAGGAGGAACCAAAGCTCTATAGGTTAGGGGGTTCTTTTGGTAGCTACCTTATGTTCTCCTCTCCCAATAGAGGTGCATCGTCACAGTCCCTACCGTGTGAATACTGCTAGAGAGGGGACACTTGACCTCCTTCATCCTTCCTACAAATATGCAGGATTTAGAGATATCTGATCTCCCCTAGGTACTTTCTTTTGCACATACGGCCAGAGATTTGTTTTTTTTGATGCAATCTTTGTCATTTTATGGAACTTTTTTTTCACCTAAAAATTTTTTGATTTTGTTTTTGTTCTTCCACGCATGAGATGTCACCCTATAGGATTTCCCAATAAACCACCACCAAGACAGCTTGGGAACTTGAGCTCGATGGTACCATCACTACGATTAGGTGGTACCACTCGTGACAAAGCACGAGAGATTGAGCTCTAGTGGTACCGACCACTTGATAGGGCTGTACTATCACCTAAAAACTAGGCTTATACTACCGTTGACCGTGGCGGTACTATCACCGAGTTTCTTAGAAAAATATAATCCATACTTTCTAGCTCATAAGCGCACCCTTGCCTTCTTGGTGATGCCTCACCGCCTAACCCTCAGTCCCATTGAATTTGCTTTCCAATAGGTCCAATTCAATCCTAGTTCAAGCTTCAATTGGCTCCTAATCAAGTTAGCCTAGTTATGCCCAAAAAAAACTCAACTCAATTAGACTCTAAACCACTTTGATCAAGACTTAACAATTACAATCATGAAGCATATTTGTTTGACATGTTATCTATTCTTCGGCACTTCGTCAAAACCTCCGGTGCATCATTCTTTCCTTCGTGAATTATTCGATCCATCGGTATGTTGACCTCCCACAACATCCGATCTTCTTGGCACAATATACCTAATCCCGACATCATTCCCAATATCCTGACATAATACTCTTTGGCCTAATATTTGATTCTCTTACTTCAACATTTGCTTTTCTCTGATTAAAGTTTATCCTCCGTCACTTATCTAAAATGCTTATTAGTCTATAAACTCATTAATTAATTTCATCATCAAAACCTGATTCAACAATCTCTTCCTTTTTTATGATGATAACCAATTGATGATGAAGTTTTCACTAAACTTCCCTTTGTCTATATGTCATTTTTGATATATAATAAACTCAATTCAAAAAAGAATGATAACCTTTTAATACTAATCTTTGAATTCAAGTTGAAACAATTTTAATCATAAATCATAATGATTTCTTTTAAAAACTATTTGCAACATATCATAGTTAAAATATCAAAATAAACATTGTACTTCATATACACAGTTAAAAAATATAATTGCATACATTATATACATCATCATAATATCAAAGTAGTCATTTCATACATCATAATCATAAGTTAGAAAATCATACATAATTTCAAATCATCAAGGTAATCATTGCATATATTATAATTTCAAATCATCAAAAGTGAGTCCACTTCTCCCCCTTTATTATCAACAAAAAAAGAAATATGCAAATTTTACTTCTCTTTGAAATGTATAATATTACTTCTCTCCCCTTTGCATCATAAAAAAAGGAAGAGAAGAATATAATGGTTCTACGTTTCTTCCTTTTATATCAATTTTCCAATCATAATATGAAAAGATATTAATATCAAAGATAAGTTTTAAATGAGAAATCAATTTGATGATAGATGGGGTATGAATACATAAACAGGAGAAATTAAGATAATGATCCATTTGAATGAATCCCCCAAAGAAAATCATATGAAAAGAATTCATGTATTTGAAGGATTCAATATGCCTAATTCTCTTTTAATAAAATCAAATTATTCTCATTCAATGGTTTTTAAAAAAATTTCTACTAATTGATATTTTGTGTCAATGAAATTTAAAGATATATCATAATAATTAATATGATCCCTAATAAAATATTATCTAATATTAATATGTTTTAGTTCTAGAGTATTGAATAGGGTTCTTTTGTTAAATAAATTATACTAGTATTATCACATTTTATAGAGATGTTTTTCAAGTACAGTTCATAATCTTACAAAGTATTCTTTATTTAAATTACTTGTACACAATATACATCTGCCGCTATATATTCAACCTCAGCTATAGATAATGTAATAGAAATTTATTTCTTGGAAGACTAAGAAACAAGTGTATGACCTAAAAGTCGACATGTTCTAGATGTACTTTTTATATCTATTATGCATCCTACAAAATCATCAACATATGCAATCAAATAAAAATTTTTAGATTTTGGATACCATAACCTAAGTTAGTAGTGTTTTTTTTAAGTATCTAGAAATTCTTTTAACTATTTTATAATAAGATTATTTAAGATTGGATTAAAATCTTGCATAAAGCCCAACACTAAATATTATATCAGTCTAGTTGTAGTAAGATATAGTAACTACCTATTATACCTCTATGGGTTTTTTTTGATCAAAGTATTCTCCTTCATTGTCCATGTTTAATTTGGTATAAAGACTCATCGATTGTGTTGATGGCCTTAGCATTATCAAAGTGAAACCATTTTTTAGTAGATCCAAGGTATACTTAGTTTAACTAATAAAAAATTCTATCACATAGTTACTTAATTTGCAATCCTAAAAAAAAATGTCAATTCACTCATTAAACTCATGTCAAATTTTTTTGGCTTTATACTTTTTTTTGACAAATGATTCACATAAAGATTCATTTGTAGAACCAAAAAATAATATCATCAACATTAATTTAAATAATAAGAAAAATTATTTTTAAAATATTTAATAAATAATATGGCATCAATCTTTTCTTTCAAAAATTATTTTGAATAAGAAAAGAACTAAGCCTCTCATACAAAGCCATGGGGGGCTTTTTTAACCCATAAAAAGCCTTAGATAACTTATAAATATGGTTTGGAAAAAAAGAATATTTTCAAATCCAAGTGATTGTTTAACATAAACTTCTTTGGAAATAAAATTATTAAAAAAATACTTTGACATCTACTTGAAATAACTTAAAATTTTTTTTTTTAAAGCATGCTTGAACAAGGAGTATCCTTATGGCTTTAAGTCTTACCATAGGAGCCAAGGTTTCTTTATAGTCTATACCTTCTTCTTGATTAAAACCTTTTGACCATTAATCTAGTCTTGTTTGAACTATAATACCTTGTTCATCTTGCTTATTCTAAAGACCGTTTAGTATCGAAGAAGATGATTACTAGGTCTCAGAAAGAAACGCGTCAAACCTTTATTTTTTAAAATTAATTTAATTCTTCATACATTGCAAAAAACTCATGAGTCATCTTTGAGAGCATCATCAATGCATTTAGGTTCAATTTGAAACAAAAAAAGTAGTATTTGTATAAAATTTTTTAAATAAATAAGTTTGAACACCTTTTGATATATCTCCAATGATTAGCTCTTAGGATGTGTACTACATATATCCATTCCTTAGGTAAGCATTCTTTGGAAGTAGATGTATCAAGTTACTTAAGAGAGGAGAATTCTCATTCAAATTTAAAATCATCATCAAAATCATTTTTTTTTAGATTCAGGAGACTCTTTAAAAAATAACATAGATATATTCCTCAATAACTAAAGTTCTTTTATTGAAAAATTGATAAACTTTAGAAACAAAAAATATCAAGAAAAATACCTTTATCGGATTTTGCATCAAATATTAAATAAGGCACCCTTTTCATTTAAAATAAAATATTTATAAATAAAAAACTTTTAAAATATGAAATATTGGATCTTTTATTGTTCCATAATTCATAAGAAGTTTTAGTTAGTATTGGTATTTTGAAAACCTTGTTCATGACATAGCATGCTATATGTTAATGGCTAATGCCTAAAAAAATATTTAGGTAGGTCATGTTCATTAAGCATGGTTCTTGACATCTCATGTAAACTCTTATTTTTTTTTCTCTCAACAATTTTATTTTTTATTGTAGATTTTTTTTGGAGTAGAGAAATTGTGATTATACTGATTTGAATCATGAAATTCTTAAAATTATGATTTTTAAATTCATCAACATGATCATTACCAATAGAAAAAAATCATAAAACTTTTTTTTTTTATTTTGAACTTGTTTACAAAACTTTGTAAAACATTTAAAATAATCACTTGTATATACTAAGAATATCTCAAGTATATATACTATAATCATCAATAATCACAAAAGTATATTTACTACCTCCAAAACTTATGACATCAAAAGAGTCCAAATAAATCTATATGAATTAATTATAATGGTCTAAAGATACTCACTTGATTTTAAGATTTAAAGTTACTCTTTATTTATTTACTTAGTTGGCATGCATCACAAACTTTATCTTTGACAAATTTAATTCTAGGTATTCCTCTTACAAGTTCTTTAGTTACAATTTGTGAGATCAATTTCATACTTGCATAACCTAATTTCTATATCAAAGTCATACATCATCATTTTAAACTGAAAAATAAGTTTCATCATGAAAATCATCAAGATCAACAGTATACACATTATCTCATCTTAAAGGCAATCATAGATTTATTTTTATGTGGTATATGTATAATGCAAGCATTAGATTCAAATTTAATATTATATCCCTTATCACACAATTGACTAATGCTTAATAAGTTATGTTTTTAAACCATTTACTAATAGAACATCTTCAATTAAAAGATTTGATTTGGTACCTATATTTTCTTTGTCAATAATTTTTTCCTTTGTTGTTATCTTCAAAGGTGACATATGCCTCGTCTTGGCTAGTGAGCTCTAAGAAATGTGTTGGATCTCCCATCATGTGCCTTGAATTTTAATTATCAAAATATCATCTCTTACTCTTAGCTTTTGATTGGAGACATACTTACAAGAAAGAGGGGTTTGATTTAGATACCCATTTAATTTTGAGTCCTTCATAATTAGATCTACTTTTCTTGACTTTTGACATTAAATCATTTATGGTTCCTTTAGGAACCCAAACAAATTTTATGAAACTATATTTTTTTTTAAATGAACATGTATAAGCATAATGTCCACATCCTCCACAAAATTTATATTTAACTTTTAGGGGAAATATGTAATTTGGGTTTTTTTTACAAATGTAGTTGGCTTTTGTTGAGTATTACTACTTATGAAGCGATTCTTTTTTTTTATATGTATAACCTTTATTAGCAAGAATCATCTTTAATGATTTATTTTTAATTTCAAAATTTTCTAATATTTTTTTTGTAATAATATATTTTTCTTTTGAATGAGTCTAACTCTTCACATTTAGTACAAGATATTAATAAGCAATTGTCATACTCATTTTTCAATTTATCAAATTCATTAGAGAGATGCATGATTCTTTTTTTTAGCCATTTATATTTTCATTTTCAATTATTTTAATTTCATCATATAAATCATGAAATGCATTAAGTAATTCATTCATTATAAAAGGTAAAGAAATTTTAGTTGAGTTATATACTTCATTCTTTGAAAGCCATCAATGTGTAATTTACTACTGTCTTTCATTAGTTTGCTTTTAGTCTTTGTTAGGAACCTTTTATTTTCTAAGCTTGAATAATGTTTATGGAGTTATTTAGTTTCAAGAGAGTGGGACAATGATTTATTTAATATTTAATTATTAAGTATCCAAGTCCCTAGTGGGCTCATAAATAAGGATATAATTGTTTCTTTCGGTAATGAAAATTATTTAGTCTTTGGCTAAAACCTAGAGGTCGATCCCCCAAAGTGATCAAGGAGGTGATCCCCTCAAAGTGATCAAACCTTTTTTCTTTCCCTTTTCTTCTACTACTTCCCTTTTCTATGTTAAAAAAAAACCTAAAGAGTCTTAATATTTGGTATCAAAGCAAAGAATCCTCGGTTTTCATTGAAACTTCACATCACTTTCTTCAGAGCCACCATCACATAAAAAGGGAAGAAAGAAAGAGGCGTTAGAATGTAGCCAAGCACCCATCGCTTATCATGAATCACATTGTCAAGCACAACCGGTGGTCGGTTTTCAGACTGACTGTTGTTGTTTCTATGTAATTTCCTCATCGCCTGGCAGTAATCATACTCTCGCTTTTTTTCTCGACATTATCACTGCCACTCGACTCTTGGTAGTAACCATCACTCGCTTTAAGTTATGTGTTTTCCGCCATCGCTTTTTTGACCACAGTTTTGTATTTCATCATGACTACTCACTGCCGAAGTTTCTCCGACTAGTGACTACCTCTCCTTACTAAGGCTATTACCGCTACCTATATAGGACTACCCGCTTTAATAAGCCTCGGTGAATCCCATTCTAATCACTACACCATTGCCAACTCCCCACATGACGCCACTATTTCACCCACAAACATTATTGTTTTCCAATAGCTCCTCATGGCGGTGAAATGAAGCTTCTTCCCGCACGCATCACACCGTATTGCAGCCATAAATCCACACGACACTCACGAACTTTGTTCAACGACGTTTGCCGCTGCTCCATGTTTGTACATATCCTTGGTAGTCTCGTTTTGCCATACTTTTTGATGTTTCTATAAAAATATAAGTAGCTAGTATTGTAAATGCCGTAAATGGATCAAGCCGCTACATCTCACTAAAAAATCCCCCAAATGGCT